>CAHIKZ030001046.1:2405000-2612500 GCA_903632075.3 Acanthosepion pharaonis
ATAAAAGGTGTGAGTAATCAACCATGCACAAAGCAAAAATCTCGGGTCAAAGGTCTACCGTAAAACTGGATACTAACTTTTGAATTTACTTGACTGTATTTATAACAGAGCATAGGGTCTTCGAAGCTAAATGTAAGAATTACTAAACTCAGAACATTATTGGTCAATAAATATCTTTCCCAATTTTTAAATATCTATTTTTAGGAGGGAAATATCGTTGTTCATTTCATTCAGTGAGCTCTTAAATGTTGTAGCAGAAAAGAAAAGAACCGTTCAACATTCATGAACACACCTTTCTCTCCCGACTCCTGCAGGTGTCTTGCAGATATTTTGAGAGATGGAACATGTGGCAGATTCATTTCGTTTTGAGGGAGGTTGTGGATCAATTGTTATACGTTTGAACTAAGCTACAGTGGCAGATAAGAGACGTAGAGATGAGAAGCAGGATAGGCGCCAACGCTTGTGCTCTAACTCTTTGATTTCCCAGGAAGAATAGGGGATGCTGCATCATTTTAGAGTTTGTCTTTGAGTTTGTCTTTGAAACGCATGCGTCGCCTTGCAACTGACCTGATTGTTAGAAGCTGACCAAAAGAGATGTTTTAAAATCTTCTATCGCTCATATGATAAAAATGGCTGCCCACCTGATTTGGATTTCCATGAGGATGACTTCAATACCTGTAATGCTGCATTTAGTCAGAAATTCACAGTTTTTAATGTGATCATTCAATTTTATGTTCAGATGGCACGTAGGCATGTAGAAAACATTGAGTTGATTGATTTGGCAAGTTTGTATACAGGAAAAAATGGTGATTGATTATTATGTGTAGGATGCAGTTGAATGAGAGACGAACAAATCTCCTTGAACCACCAAAGATAAACTAAAGGCAAGTATTTTGGTAGCATAAACAAGGAAGACCGTTCAGAAGAGTTGCAGAGATTCCGAAGTCGTCTGTAGGCCGTGGCTGAAGCTGATTTCATTGAATAAATTTACTTTTTAGTATTTCAAAAATATTTTGAGTAATTTTAGTAAGTACCTCTGTTAAAATGAGATATTCGTGTTATTTTCATTTTTGCGTAATTTCCATAGATAGATAGATAGATAGATAAAGTCGACCGATTAAATTAGCGAAAAACAATGATAACAACAATTGTTATTGCATATTATTAGGCGTTTTGACCAAACAGAAGACCGAAGAGAAAAGATGCAATATCGTAACTTTCGGACACCACCGTGTCCTTTTCCCAACGAGAAATAAAATGAAGTGAGACATTTTGGTGGTCGATTCTGTTATATCACTGATGAAATCCGGTAGTTTTAGGCTAGGTGTTTGCCATGTTGAGTGTCGTAGGAGATTTGTAAATGGCTTTTTGTAGGAAATGTATTCATTGATTATGTCTAAATTCCTACTAAAATCTAAGATGCGTGAATTTATTTTTAAAATTTATTTTAACTCGGACTTTCGGTGTTCTTGTTGGCATTTAAATGGAGACAATAAAGAAAGCATCTAATGTGTTATAAATACTATGGTCCGGTTGTCTGAAATGTGCAGCTCCAGTGTCATTGATGTTGTTGGCGTTGATAGTTTCCTCATAGTTATTAAAATTTTCTATCAAATATACAATGGAAAGTAACAAATAATCAGCACTCTTTTCTTATAGGTTATTATTTTTATTTTAACTTATTTATTACAAATGTCCATTTTAAATAATTTATTTCATAGAGTAAAAGTATTTTTAGCGAAAATATCATTTGAGAAAGGGCAAATTAAATTTAGCCCGACCTTAAATTCGGCGAAAATCAAATAAAGTAGCATCCTTAACTTGAGAACTGGAGGATTAGTGTGAGGTGTGTGATTGATGTAGTGTCGAGGTAATATATTATCAGTCAGCAGTACTGATCATAAACATTCAATAAAATTTAGAGATATGCGCAAACACATAGACAGGAAGATGCACAAACAAATAGACAGGGAGATGCACAAACCCATAGAGAAATAAATAAACACACTAACGCATAGACATATATAAAAACGCGCGCACAAGAGAGAGATACACACGAATTTAAAAAGTATCTGGTTTTTTTCTTACATATCTGGAAATTCTTTTCAAAATAAATGTTTATTTTTATAGAATTATTACAATTAATATTAAAATGGCAAAATGTACTTTTTTTATTCATTCGCAGAGACTTTTTTTTAAAAATGATATATTTTAGTTAGAGTAAAGAAATCATTTTAACATCTAAGTTATACTAATAGTATATTTTGCTAAAGATTGTAATGAGTCTGATAAACATTGATGACCTAGACTCATCACTGATATATATATATATATATATATATATATATATATATATATTACGTGAATCATTCATACAAAATACAAATATAGAGGTTAATGATTTAAATGGCGAGAATACATCTTCGCAAACAATTAAATTTAAATCATTAACATCTATATTTTTTTTTTGTATGAATGATTCATGTAATTAATTATAAGTTGAACAGTACCTATAATCGAAATATATATATATATATATATATATATATATATATATATATATATATATATATATATAGTTTTTAAAGTGTGCTATATTTAAGGGATAAAGTGCCCAATATCAGAGGTAGAGTGTATGTAAATATAAATATAAAAATCAATAGTGAAGTTAACACTCAGAGGCGACAGGTTGTTTCATGCTAGACGCAATCGTCATGTCACCTCACACACACACACACACACACACACACACACACACATATATATATATATATACATACATGAAGAAATATAGTTATAAGCTGTGGTATATTTATGAGATAAAGTGCTCAATATCAGAGATAGAGCGTATGTAAATATAAATATAAAAGTGAACATTGAAGTCAACACTCACGGGCGACAGGCTTTTTCATTGTAGACGCAATCGTCAGGCCATATATCGCACACCTTAAAACTATATTTCTTCATATATATATATATATATATATATATATATATATATATATATATATACATATACAGTTGTGGAGTGTATGGGTTCTCTGCTACAACAGGCTAGCTTTGCTGCTCTGATTTTCGTAGAAAGTAATCCTTTTTTACGAGGTGACATTGTTACCGGTTTTGGATTTAGTGTTGCCCTAATAGTCTTCTCCAAATCTTGTGATCAATGAAAGTTAAAAATCCAAGTCTGCTGTGACACTTGATACAAACGAAGGGGAGAATATATGAATTTCGAATCTTATTTCTTCGAAGGTGAACTCAGTGGGGTCAGATGAAATTTGAACTCGACACGCAAATCTCACTTTCTACGTCGATGACCGCGCACATCTTATATATACATATATCCATTGCCAATATGAATTTTATTGTAATTGAGTTAGACAGAGCTTTACTTACACGAGGCCGCATAATGGAAAACTAACCATTGATTTCAGAATAATAGCCAATATTAATCAATATTATTTATTGATCAGCCCTCGTTCAACAACGTTAATTTCAACTCTGTCTTTATTGCTGCCGATTCGAAGCGACCATGTCGACGTTTATGACATTCACCCGATCGTTTTATGATTTTAAATCAAGCTTTGATATTCTACATCCCCCCCTTTATGTCTTGCTTAGTTCCAATCATGGTTTTCTTCAAGAATGACATTTCCAGAGGCTCAAAGAAAGGCGTTGTAAGTTATTATCAAACTTTTGGTAATCGACTGGAATCATTCTTATTTCCATCAATGAACTTATTTATTCCAATAGACTTCAGAATTACCACAAATAATCAGCTAATTATGTTTATTTTTGTTTTAGGAATGCGTATGATGTTTATGAAATCGTTCTAAGCCTATCCGTGCAGATTCGCTGGAAAATCAATACGCGCGGTAAAAGAATCCCAAATTACAATAAAGGTTAAATTTATTCTTATAACCTTCATAATATCATTAAAAGAAACAATTACAAATAATACTGAAAGAAAATGTGTTTGCGCTAGAAAGACTTGGATATATTTCCGTTTCAAAAGATGTTTGATAGTAGCAAAAAAAACAAAGAACAAAACAAATCTGGCTAAATAAATAACATTGAAATATTATCGAAGCAAAACCTAATTTTCCAAAAAAGATTTTCTAAATGTCAAATACTTATGGATTTCAATATATGTAGATTTTTTAAGCGTTTCACCCCAAGCAAGGCGGGAAGCCACTAGCATGCAAGGGGTTACAGAGCGTTGAAGTGAGACCAAATAGGAGTGATAGAGGAAAGGATGAAGAGAAGGATAGGGGATAGGTCAAGGCATCTGGAGACATCGATTGACATTTGAATATTTTGAGATTATAGCTATCAAGGAAACAGGAAAAAGGGGAGGGAGTTCCACAGGTGAGAAGTGCGAGACATGAAGCTATTGGAGAAGAAGAGACAGATACATTTAACAGTTTCGACAATGAAAGGGTGTGAGCGAGATGCCAGTCTAGTAGAACGCTTAAATTCATGAAGTCTGGAAACCAGCGAAAGCAGCTCTTGCTAGATTTAATTCGAGGATTTGACATCAGACATAACATAAGAAAATTCTTCACGAAAGGCACACCAACTTTGAAAGATTTTCATAAAATCAAATACGTTTTGGATTTCAATAAAATTCACCAGATTTAATTCAGTTTTTATGAACTGCTTACCTAATAAATAGGATATAAATATTTGAAACGAATGACAAATTTTTTTTAAATCTACCAAAATTCAAATAATCTTTTGATTTCTACAAAATTCACGAGATTTAATTCATTTTTTGATTGACGTGATTCATGAAATATTTATTTAGAAAACAAAAGTGAAATATTTTATAAAGTAAACAGACATTTTTTCATTTAATTGTATGGAATCTGGAGGAAACATTTTTATAAAGATAAATACATGTATAACATAATTTCTTTTCCGAAAATTATCCTTTCCCAAGTCGATATAAACTATAAATTGCTTTGTTTGATAAGTTTTTGATATTATCAAAATGCGTTGTACCTTTAAATGATGTGAAACAAAAACAATTTAAAACGTACACAGTCTACCCATAGTGATCTCCCCTTTCTTTCTTAGATCCCATATGTGATGCACGCTCGGGGGTGGGGGTGTCATCACTTTTTTTTTATTTCGATTTCATGAGAGAAGAATTCCCATAGTAGGCTGCCGTTATTTTCTGCAGTAGACTGGTTATCAACTAAGACTTTACGACGTATTCTGTCCTGATATTTAACCCATAGCTGGGGGAAAAAGAGATTGCGCGCAACTAAATGTAACGAACATTCGAATTCAGCTCTTCAGTTTCGAAATTACAAGCCGTTATCATTCGCACCACCTACACATCCACGCTTACAGCACCTTGTCTTCCCAAGGCGTTACTCATTTAGGTACTGAAAAGGCTCAACGTTGCTCAACTACTGTGATCGGTTGCATACTGATGATTCAACGTGATACAGCCGTAAGAAAAACGTATCTAGACATTTGAATTATCGCCAAAATCGGTTACGCTGCCTTCATGCAACTCGCTAAACGTTGATAAAGGACTTTACTGCTTTTGCGTGAAGAGACATTTCCGCGGGAAGTTGGCAGTAGGACAACATTGAGTGTGCTCATGTATTGTGTGATCGTCACATTCATCATGTGGAAAAATTCACCTCACCTAAAACTGACAGCAATGCCACTACATTCCAGATTTCGCTAGATGCGACCTCTTGCTTTTCGCAGAACCAAAATCTACTCTGAAAACCGTGGACGAGATTAAAGAGAGCAGGATGAGTCAGGTGATTACGATTCCGAAACAGGAGTTATTGATTTAATTTGAAATGTAGTGGGGGTGGTTGTATAAGTGTGTGAGGCCCTAAGGGTTCTAATTCGTTTTTAGAGTGGGACTCTGCCTACTTCCCAACAATTGTGACAATGGACTGCTCCAATATGACAAGGAGCCACATTAGAATAGGTTTTGTGTAGTATTTTGTGTAGTATTTCCGTTCTATGTATGAGTATTTACTAAACCTCTTCTTTGTTTCCTCTCCCTAATCTTCTGTTCCTTCGATACTCTCTCTAACTTCAAACTTCCTAATTCTCAGCTATTTTGGACAAAGACAACATTACAAGAAAATTACAGAAAAATAAGTAGTCAATGACCTAGGCTTTTTTTTTACACGCAGGAGAACATTGTTGGTTTTCTGAATATTTAATCGAATTTCTCAAGTGTTTTTAAATTTCTATTTTATACTCAACATTGGATGATAGTAAAATATCTCTTGATAAATATTATTTTATTAATCGAGCAGAGTAACAAGCATAGAGCCTATTTTAGTTAATAATCGCATCATTTGATTATAGCTTAATTCCAGAAAGAAATGAAAGACATTTTTTCTGTTTATTTCTCTTAAAAAAATATACTGTTTAGATGTTATAAACATTTAATTTGATTGAACAGTTTTGGAATTGACTTCTGGTATAATGTTCTTAAAAAAAAATAAACTCACTCTACGGCACACGCAATTTCTTGAAACGAACCAACATTATCACTTGGAATTGGTAACGATAACGAAAAAAAAATACAGACTGAAATTGATTTAAATTAAAATATAACCGCCAGCAAATATGGCGTATGATTGATTCCCTTCTAATAAATGTCAATATAAAATTTAAAATAGTCAAATGATGTTTTAATCGATGAAAGTTTGCGTCTTTCTTCTTTGTTATTTGATTGCTAACCCCAAAAATAAAGACAGGCGAACAATTAAGAACGATTATTTCAAATTTCGTTTTTAAAAATGGCGTAAAACATCTAATAAAACATCTAATAAAAAACGTTTTACGCCGACAGGGATTGGGGAAGGTTGTAATTTTGGCGCTTCTATTTGTGGGGTTGTAGGTTGGATTTATTGATCAAGTCTGATTTAATAACTCTCCAACAAAAAAGGGAGAAAATGCCGGCCATAGACATTTTTTCCAACTAACTATAGCCTTCCTTGAAAATCAGCACTTAAAATCGCATTGTTTTCTACACGAATGGCACCGAGACAAACTAAGCTTGTCAGTAACTTTACCATTATTTTTTTATAATAATGTTCACCCAATACAAGGCGCAAGAGTCATTCAAGGTAGAGGGTCACTGTGTGGTGTCGTATTAGCATAAGAAAAAGCAAAACGTGCATCTCATAGATTTATGTTGGAAAGAAAACGGCTAACCCTAGACTTGAAGAGGTTATGGTATTGATTTGATTAGAAGCTTGTTCCCTGAAGTAGACGTTATTGGGACGAAGCTGTACAAATGGAATTTATTTCTTACTAATGAAATACGGAGGGAATGACGATAAATGAGATTATTGCAACGTAAACTCAGTAAACTCTCCTGTGGGGTTTTGAGCCACGTGTTGTATTGCATGTCAGACCAGAAACCAGGTTCGTTAACAGGGATCAGTTTCTTCCAGACATATGGCTTAAAAATTACTCTTCGGCCAGATTGTTACCCAAGAGTGAAGAGAAAAACAATCCCTAGCAGTTAACCAGATTTTATTCTTGGATTGTAACCTAGTGCTATAAGCAAGCCAATTAGAGATGAGGTGGAGGTCACTGGGGAGGTGCAGAGTCCATCATCTGTCTACCCTGTCCATTCTCCGAGACCCGCTTCATCCCTTCTGTGTGCCTTTTCGCTGGACGGACAGTTTTATAGATAACACTTCTAAAAATGTAATTTATCTTCCTTCCGTGACTTTCTCTCTGTTTGAGCCACTTGCTCTATACTTTCAAGATGACTCCACTTACTGATAATCATCGGTTGAAAGTAGATGTCCCGAACCCATTCTTGCAACAGGGCCCGCTGTTTTCAGTTTAACAAAATTTCAGCTGATTCATATTGCTACACACGGCATCAACACGCTCGGCGTTACTGCGTTTTCAAAGCAAATAGGGTGGAGTAGATTGCCTCTAACTTAACAGATTTTGAATTCAAAGTTTCCTTCCTTTAAACAGATTACCAACGAAAGCTACGGATTCCAATATATTCTGTTACTTATCTCAACCCTACACACAAGCCACTAATATGCCACTGGGTGACATACCTAGCGTTTACCGTTGGTGGCCCGCTGTCGGAACGCCGGCGTTTTCGTCTCGGCAATGTTACCACTGGCGAACCGCTGGTGGCCTACTGATGGCTCGCTAGATTAAATGCATTATTTACATAATTCGGACTGTTATCCTCATCTTCATTGCCATATTCAGAACGTTTCGGCCGTTGTACGCCCCGGCCTTCATTACGTGATAGTTTTTCTTCAATATCTATCACAATTTCAGGCGATTTGAACTTCTAACCGAACCCTTTATTTCGTCTACCGGCGTAGATTGTTCTGGTTCCACGTACCATGCCTCTTCTGGAAATCTCATTTATTTCACTTTAACTCGACTCTCCAGGTTTTAGTTCACCATTGCTGTTCCCTGGTATTGAACCCCCAACTTTTTGGTTCTAGTCACTGTATCTAACCAACATCTTTAGCCACTGGCCCATGTGTCCTTGAGGAAAGGTTGTAAACATGACAATGAAGATGAGGATAACAGTCCGAATAATGTAAATAATGCAAGTAAGGAATTGAAGTTAACATAAGTAAGCAAAACGACAGAGAAGAACACTAGATCCTTATTTTTACACAAACTACAACTATTTAATCCTAATGTGGCACAAGGTAACAATTGTGGGGTACTTTGAAGTAACTTCACTAGCTCGTTATATGTCAGACTAGATGCCAAGCCAGTCACTCTATAGTAAATTCTGTTCTGTTTTTTATATGTCGTGTTCCTTAAAGACGTAGATGATCATAGCTCTCCACAGCTTCCTATCCTTTGTAGTTATAAGGCATGTTTCCTTACTGTCCTGTTTTATTTATCCAAGCTTGATAGGTAGATTTTTCACCATTTTTTTATCGCTCTTCTTTTTGACAATAAATCATCTGAATGTTATTACCTCTAAACTCATTTTCCTCATTATTGCTCTAGAAATTTCATCGGTTTTGTGGTGTCAACTAACATTCGTTTGACACTTTTGAAATATCAACAAATAATCGTTGTCATTTTCGTAATTCTTTTTATTCGCAGGTACAACTATAGTACACCGTTCACCAATACTTGTCTTAGATGACTTCGAATATCCCTCGCACTAATTGTACTTGCTCGATAATTCTCGCTCGATAAGTAATCCGTATAGCGACCCAAACAGAGAAAGAGTATAGTGAATAGAGTAGAGAATATCGGTCGGTATAGTAATAGAGGCGAGAGTAGAAATTGTGATCTATCTAGACGTCACGCGTCTTCCTATATATGCGTTTTCTCTATGGTCACGGGAGCCGCTTAATTCAATAATGAGATCGCTTTTGTTTGCTCACTGGCGATCTATGTTCAAACTCAAGTGTCGGCAGCGACACTTTATTCCTATATAACAATCAGTTTCTTAATAATTCTATCTACAGGAGTCCTTTTGGCTTACATTGTCATTTTTTTCGTTTCCTGTTTCCTCTTCATTGTAACTCTTAGTAAATGTTGTCTTTTTACTCTCTCTCTCTCTCTCTCTCTCTCTCTCTCTCTCTCTCTCTCTCTCTCTCCAGATCCTTTTTCTGTCAGTCATTTACGCAAGCTCACTAAGTGTGCTATGCGTTGTTTTCCTCTGTCCATCTTGCCTCCAATCTGTCCTGTGGGTACCACATTTTTTGCCCTTTTCCCCTAATCGTGCACCCAAAGAAATTTCATTTGTCTCTTTCTTCTGTCCTTTTTGTTTTACATTTTCTCTAAAACTTTGTTTCTGCTCGCATCTTCAGTCCTTCTTCTTCTCAGTATCTGAGTCTCTTCTACATCTGTGAGGATTTTGTTCAGCATATATTGTTCAGCATATATTGTTCAGCATATATTGTTCAGCATATTTTGTTCAGCATATATTGTTCAGCATATATTGTTCAGCATATTTTGTTCAGCATATTTTGTTCAGCATATATTGTTCAGCATATATTGTTCAGCATATATTGTTCAGCATATTTTGTTCAGCATATATTGTTCAGCATATATTGTTCAGCATATATTGTTCAGCATATATTGCCATATATCAGAACTGATATTGTATAACAGTTCAGTACACTTTTCTTTGTTTCTAACTTAATACATTGCTTTGTTTGTTTTTTTTTAATTTTACGGCATATCAACACCTCAATGAGTCATTTCATGCCGACAGTATTTTTAGGATAGATTCGTATGAATAGAATATATATTCTTTGTAATATATCAGTTTGTGGCTCAGATTTCATTGACATATTTTTGTAAAGAGGGTTTTTTTGCCGAGTGTCAAATATATTGCTGGTAATAATTTTCTTTCAAAAATATATTGCTGGTATTTTTACTATTGTTGTGGTAGGATCCACCTAATTTGCATAGTGGAGTACCGACCATATAAATATGGTTGGTACCGGGAAGAGAGGGAGGAATTAAGAGATTCAACCAGAGACTCTGCCCGACTGCGACTAAGTCAACACATTCTCCAGGAACGGTCTTACCAGGAATATACAAAAGACTATATGTAAATATTGTGTACACTTTCTTGTTTCAATACATTTTGTTCTAAGTACATTTTGTGTTGCATTATTATTCCATGCATTTGTCAAGTTTCAACAACTATAAAATTTATTTTTTATACTTTTATAGTGTTTTGGCCCCAGTTTAGCAGTTAACTATATATCCATAGCTGGGACCCTTATAGGTGCTACCACTCCGGGACAGGGTAGACCTAGGAACAACAGTAATGAAGAAGCGGTTCCATGCTCCACAAAACCTCCCGATCAGAGTCCGTGCTGCCAGATGTAGTTTTTTCGTCATACACAAAACACTGTTAATACTTTGCTTAGCATTTGGAAGACATCTTTCGCTATCAGAATGCAACTTCTTATTTCTGTTTCATATTTTCTGTCGTCTGTTAAAACATTTCCTAGATAATTAAATGTCTGTACCTTCTGGATTTAAAGTTTTCAATTTGTATATCGCAGTTTTGATCTTTCGTCTCGCTCACGACCATACATACTGTTTTCTTACATTTGATAGTTACTATTTTTTTCTCTTTATTTTACTAACTTGCTTTGGAGTTTTTATAGTTTTCTTTCCTTGATTGCCATGAATTCAGTTTCATCTGCATATCATATATTGTTCAAGATAAATCTACGTTCTAAATATTTATACGTCTTCGTACAAGGGCATGCTTACACTTACACAGTATTATATAGAGTATACGAAATCACATTATATTCAGTGTAAATTCATATCCAACATTAAAAGAACACAATAACATTAGTAGGAAAAATAAAAAAAAAAGATATACAAAGTTTTATTTTTTGGTTTTGAATCGAAAATAGAGAAAAATGGAGAAATTTTATCTTTAAATCTAGTATTTATCAATTCTCTCGATAAATAAAATATTCAGATATAAAAATCTAAACGTTTTGCAGCTGAACATTTTTAAACTAATTATAGGTTTTCCCTTCACAAATTATTGTTATTTTTCTTAAATACATTCGTGGCCTGTGTAAATTACGACGACAATGATAAGCAACAGGGAATAAAATTATTTAGTATCATTGAAAAGCTGACTTTGAGTAGATTAACAAGTATAAATCTCTGTCTATATCTCTGAGATGAGGTATTATGATTACTTACAGCACTTACATTATTCGGGCTGCCATCATCATCTTCATTGCCATGTTCACAACGTTTCGGCCGTTGTACGCTCAGGCCTTCTTCAGGTGATTGGAATTTTTCTTCAATATCTGTCTATATCTCTGAGATGAGGTATTATGATTACTTGCATTACTTACATTATTCGGGCTGTCATCATCATCATCTTCATTGCCATGTTCACAACGTTTCGGCCGTTGTACGCTTTGCCCTTCTTCAGGTGATTGGAATTTCGAATCGAACCCTTTATTTCGTCCACCAAGGAAGATTGTTTTAGTTCCACGTGCCATGACTCTTCCGGATGACTCAGTTATTACCCTTTAACTCAACTCTCCAAGTTTTTAGTTCACCACTGATGTGGCCTGGTAGTGAACTCACAACGCTTTGGGTCTTGTCACTTGATCTAACCTACGTCTTTATCCACTGGGCCATGTGTCTACCCCGAAGGGCGAAATAAAGGGTTCAGTTCGAAATTCCAATCACCTGAAGAAGGCCGGAGCGTAAAACGGTCGAAACGTTGTGAATATGGCAATGAAGATGAGGATAACAGTCCGAATAATGTAAATAATACAAGTGTAAATGTCTTTTCTCGGCTAGTGGCGGAAAAGCGTTAGAACATACTTGGGTTAAAAATTTGCTTTTGCTTGAGACCAAAATCTAGAAAGACTTCTTCTTTTTCTTCTATGTGCCGTATCCCTCTAAGGCGGTTGGCGAACATGGCTCTCCACAATTTCCGGTCCACTGTTGCTCTTAATAAATTTGATATTTTTATCTCTCCTAAACTTTGTTCCGCCATCCATTTGCTGAAGCACCCTTGGTGGGTTACGCGTTGTTTTCCACTGTTTCTCGTGCCTTTAATCTGTCCTGTGAGTATCAAATTTTCCAAGCCCTCTTTCCTAATTATGTGTCCTAGTAATTTCAGCTTTTTCTTTCTAATGTTAAGCATCATTGTTCTTTTCTCTAAAACTTTGTCGTTGCTTACATGTTTGAGTCATGATATTTCTGTTGCTTTCACTCTCTTCTTGATCTTACAAATGATTGCCTAGCTTTCATCGCTGGACAGGAGGGACTGATATTTTGTTACAGCTCAATAGTCTTTCCTTTGTGTTTAACGATTTTTTTTTCTTTTTTCTTATTACTTTATTTAGCATTTAGAAGGCATCTTTCGCGATTCCAGTTCCTCTTTAGAATGTTAAACACAGATAAATATAACAAAAGCACTCTCCAGGGACGTATTCAACCTCTTCAGAAAGACTGTTATAAGGGAGCAGTAAACCCCAGGAGGATTTATTATCGTTTGATAGAATTTTAATATAAGATACGCACATGACCCTGTGTTGGTAGCAGACACAGAGAAAAAAAAACTTCTGCTGTACAAGGTAGTAAAAAAAAACGGCAAGAAAGGACTGAATGTCAATTGCGAGAATGAGAAATGTGTTGTTATCAGGAGGAGGAAAAAGGCCAGGGTGTGAGCTACGAATTGCGTATGCTCAAATAAAATAAGTACAGAAGGATGTATTTTGAAAATGTTTTAAGAGAGGACGCAATACGTGACACTGGGCAACGAACACGCATTGGAATAGCGAAAGTAGCCTTCCAAAATCTAAGCAAAGTATTAACAAACGGGGAAATTTCGTCAGGAACAATGCAAAGAATTTTCTTATAGGGCAATGGATGGTGGACAATTTCCTCACTGACCAAGAGAAGAAATAAGGAAACAGATATGTGGTTCTACAGAAAGATGCTGAGAATATCAAAAGAGATTATGTAAGCGAGAATGAAGTTTTAAAGAAAATGGGATAAAAATGGAAACTAATACTTCGACTCAGAAAGGAAGAGTAGAAATTTGTAGAAGAGATAATGAGAAAAGAAGGCTTGGAAATTTTGCCTTAATGAACCCGACACTTGGAAGAACCTCCCTCACGGAAGAATTATCGTTTCATTATAACGTTTTAGCGGTCAAACATAAACATTATTGGCGATGTTAAGAGTTTTTTGACTAAACTTTTCAGATGCTTTACAAATGTTTTCCCAGAAGTTTTTGCCAGCTGTTTGTTCTTGTTTGAAAATGGTATCAATCCTTAATAAATAATTTCAAATCAGATAAAAAATTATTTAACCCGTACATTTTTACACCAATTTAATTAACTAGCTTAACACATATCTAGCCATTTTTTTCAATATTTTCAAAGTAATAGAAGCAGGTGGAATTTTCTGTTGTTTTTTTTCTGATTTCAATAATAATAATAATCTTTTATATTAAATTTATTTCAAAACACCAAAAACAATATAATTTCTTTTGAAATCAATATAATTGATTTAAAATTAATTGAATATCAGAAATTATTATTATAGAAATCAGGACTTTTTGAAAAGTAAAAACAGAATACTATTAAAGCTTATGAAGCTAAAAAGATTCACAAGGTTTTCTGTTATTTATTACAAGAAATTTCAAAACAAGAACCTGCCGAAATCAAAGTCACCAGCATCGCAATCATTAAAATCATCCTTTTCAACCGGATGCTATATTTATCGGCAGCTTCGACGGAAGGGCTGAAGCAAGTAAAGATAATGGCTTCACAATGTTTTTTTTTATACTGTTTCCAGCGACATTCACTCCATAAATGATGCGAAGTCTTTTAGTCTAGACTGTTTCTGAAGTCCAAAAAGATTTTGAAGATAACTCATTTTGTATAAATTCATGTGAGTCTAAATTATGTCAGTGTGTCTTCATACATTTATAGAACAAAACAGTCTAGCACGTAATGACGTATTAAAAACAATCCTTATATATGTGTATATTACTAGCAAATAATATTTATATCATAAGCGTTAATATTTAATTTGCATAACAATTTTGAAAACTATATTTTAATAAATATTTTTCTGTAACATTTGTTTAATTCAAATTTTAAAATGTTGCCATTGTTACAAATTAGTCGAACGATGAAAAAAGACAAAGAAAGAATTATGGAATTATTTTAATAATTAAAATAATCTGTTTAATTAGATTTTCTTAAAACTATAGCGAATTATTTAAATAAGCGAATTTGCTGAATTAACTTATTATTATTATTATTATTATATTTTTGTCAGACATTACATTATCCGTAAAGTTACAACGAGAACTTCAAACAAGAATATCCTCATTTACTTTGTTATATTTGTATCATTTGGAATGGCAACATCAATTCTTGGTGTCCTTATCTGGTACAAGAATATCCGGACGGTGATGGTGAGTCCGTACGTTTGTCTGAAAATCATAATCCCAGAATACTACCGGCATTCCAAATTCTACAATTGTTCTACAAGTTCGTACCAATTTTTTTGCAACTTGGTATCCCGACTTTCGAAGCAATAACCAATCTACATAAAAGTATACCATATCATGGCGACACTTTTATTCTTTTTGAGCTGGCATTTTGCAACCATTAAATGATTTACATTCTCAGAATGTTCACGACAAACCTACACATTGCAGTGATTGAAGTTTTGTGTATATATTTTTATTATTGTTTTTATCTCCTTTGATTTCTGGTGTTTACACATTTCTTTCCGGGTCCTACCCAGAGACTTAAGTTTAGAAATGGCATCATCACACCTTCCACTGACAAAAAATATTTACATAGATAAAGTCCTTCGTAAAGTGTGGGCTGTACTTGGGAGAACAATTTTTTGTATTTCTTTGAGGCATGGGCTTCCAGGAATCCCTTCAATTAATCTACTGGAATCTTTTCCACCCAATCCTAGGGCTCCAACTACAACAGGGATTATTATTATTATTATTATTATTATTATTATTATTCCTTTCGTTTCTGATCTATATTAATTTATTTCCGCGTACCAACCAGAGACCTAAGGTTAGAAATGGCATCATGGCATTTTCCACTGACCATTTAAAAAAATTAGCACATATTTTATATAGATAAACCCTTTGTAAGGTGTGGGCTGAACTTGTGAGTACATTTTGTTTGTATTTCTTTAAGGCATGCGCTTCCAGGGATTCCTTTAATGAGTCTATTGGACACTTTTCCAATCAATACGAGGGCACCAATTTCAACTGGATTTGTTAATGTCATCATGCGCCACATTGAGATTTCGATTTAGAGGTCCTTGTATTTTGATAGTTTTTTGAAGATCTTCAACAATACATTGCAGTCTGCAGGGACTGCCATGTCAATAAGGAGGCGCATTTTGTCTTTGTGGTCTTTAATCACGATGTCAGGGCGATTAGCTTTGATTTTTCTGTTTGTGTGTATTGTGTAGTCCCATAAAATTGTAACAGTTCCTATCTCTGTATTCGGGTCTGGGTGGTGTTCATACCAATTTCTTGCAGTTTCCTTTCCGTAAGTGATGCAGATTTTCAAGTGCACATATTGGCCCAGTTGCCGTGTTTTATATTCAGTCGGTGCCAATACCGCTCAGCCTTATTATTATTATTATTATTATTATTATTATTATTACTATTTTATTTCCGCTACGGTCGCACTTCTTAGCAAGTCTGTGGGATGACCTAAGGCAGTTAGTGGTGTTTTCTTATAGTTAAATTTCATGATTTGTTTTCTAACTGCCATAACATCACTAGCGTTACTTAGGAAAAGGTGTTGGTGTGTGGGCTGTACTTATCAAGACATTTTTTTGTATTTCTCTTAAGCTGGAATTTCCAGGCATTTTTTCAATGAGTTGTTGTGTTCCTTTTTTATCATTCCAAGCGCACCTATTATGACTGGTACTATTCTTGTTTTCAATTACCACATTTTTTTTTATTTCGATTTCCAGGTCTTTATACTTCGATATTTTTTTTAATTTATTGGTTGCTATGTTACAGTGCGCTGGACAAGCCATATCAATTATTAGGCAAGCTTTTTCTTTTCTGTTTTTCACAATTATGCCCGGCCTATTTGGTTTGATCTTCCTGTCTATAAAATTAGTGTAATCCCATAGAATTGTGATATCTTCTATTTCTGTAACTGGTGCTGGGTGATGTTCATACCAGTGTTTATTAAGTATTGTCCAGTGTAAGTATTGCCTTACAATATCGTGACGATTTTTATCATTCATTTTAAGTATAAAATATCCCGAGATCCGAGGATCTATGGTTTCCTGATATTTGTCACAAAACCTGCATTTTGGATTCTTAATATTATGTACGATATTTGCCTGAAAGTTTTCAGTGAAAAGACTCTGGTCTTGGACTGCAAGAATAAAACCTTCCGTTTCAGCCTTTAATCCAGATGCTCGTAACCATCGATGAGTATTAACTTTATTAACATCGGCTTTATTAGCCTCGTTCTGGATATTCGTCATGCAGCGGTTTGTCTTGCAATCTTTTCAAGAGCTTTATCCTTGGCTTTCTTTTTCATAATTTTTGCTGCAACATTTGGTTCTTGTGCTCTATTTTGATTCTACAGAATCTACTAAATCGAAATCTCATTTGTATTTACAACCTTTCATGACTGAATATATTTTTGTTCTGTTTTCGTGTTGTTTGACCAATTGAATTATCCTGACCTTTGTTGTTTTCATGTATGTTAGCCAAAAGTTGTCATGTATGACAATTCTACCCCAATAAGACTTCTTGCAACGTCTTTACGGGATATGCATAGACGTTCTTCATCAGCATTTCGATGATGCATGTTATGCATAGAAAGAAGATTTCTTTTCTTAGAATCCATTCGGCTGATATTATTTAGAGTTCAATTCACGATGTTGAAATAATATTGAACCACTGGCATGGTAGGGCTATTAATGGCCATAATTCTGTTCTGAAAATTCAGTTCAGTCGCACCCTTCTATAGTACTCTTTTCATACTATTTCTTTCATTTTTATAGTGAATTCCTTCATTCTCATTTATACTTAGGCACATAGCTTCTTCTTGCTCTAAATCTTTGATTGTTACTCTGAAGTCTAAGCTAATAGAGAAGGTTTGGTGTAGGGATCGTCGTAAAATTGCGGCTTTAGCACATTAATCTAAACTGAATTTCATTCCAATGTCATCACTGAAAGATTTGACTGTTTTCAAACCTTTCAGTTCAGTGTAATTCCTAGCATACAACTTTAAGTCATCCACGTAAAACAGATAACTTACTTTCTTTTGAGGTATCTTATATCCATATTCAGTCCTGTTAAGTTCGTTAGTTAATGCTGTTAGGTATATAAAAATCGAAACGGGGACAAAGGGTCACCTTGCAATATTGCTCTGTTGATGTTTATTTCACCAAACTTATAGACTCCATTCATATAATTAAGTTGAAGTGTTGTTTTTCTATATAGACAGACTTTGATGAAACTGATGACGACGGGTGATACCTTGTATATATGTAAAGACTTTAAAATCCAGGAATGAGGCACACTATGGAATGCCTTACGGTAACCTATCTAGTAGTCTACTCTGGGATTGAAATATGTCTTAATTTGAAATTCTCTCTCTCTCTCTCTCTCTCTCTCTCTCTCTCTCTCTCTCTCTTAGGCTGTCCGTCATTGCTGACCACGATGCTGTCCATCCTTCTCTGGCCGTCTTCTGTGGGCTGCCATATGAAACAGCAGACCGATTCGCGAACGACAAATTCTCAAGTACAGGTGTCCGGGTAACATGCTCGGTCCAGAATTAGGCTACAGATGACGTTGGTGTCGCCCCCACCCCTCGATCACTCCTCATCTCTCCTCCGGAGAGACAGCAAACAGACCCTATCCCCTGTCTTGGATCAATATCGCAGAAGACAAGAACACGCTTAAGGTAGTCCCGATTAATTGCTGTTGTTCCTAGGTCCACTCTGGCCCGAGGTGGTAGCACCTGTTAGGATCCCAGCTATAGGTAAATATCTTAGACTAATCTTAACAAAGCAACGCGGCGATTAAGTAACCTGGCTAACCTAGAGGTTCTAGGGATTGTAGTGGAACCCTAGTGGAGGAATCCTAGCACCACCTTAAACAATTCTGAGCGCGGGCTTTGTCTTTCTTAAAAGTATACCATAGGTCGAGGCGTTTGGAGTGTATAGTATTTACTAATTCCTCATCTCTTAGACATCTTATAATTGATCCATACACCAAGGTATTTGAAGTGTTTCGTATTTTACTAATTCCACATCCTGAATTTTTATGAAGGATTCAGATTACGCGCTATCATTAATTTCTGTTTTGGAAAGGGTTATCTTTAATACGGCTTTCATTTTATGATTCTCACAAAGACGTACAGGCTTAATTTGCTGGACGTCATTGTCAATCATTGATCTGAGAAAGCGGTTGTATAAAAGAGTTTCATATCAAGTACGAGATCCATATATGAGTTTAAATCTAATGAAGCTATTTACAAACATGTCTTTTTTAGGTTAATGCTTTGGTTTTGTAGCAATTTCCAATGTTTGACCATTTTCGATTTCATTATCTCTTAGACTTCTTATAATTGATCCATGCAACAAGGTATATGAAGGTTTTCCTATTTTACTAATTCCACATCCTGAATTTTTATGATGGATTCAGCGTTGGTTCGATCAATGTTTTCATTCCAGTTCCAAATCATAGTTTCTGTTTTGGAAAGATTCTATTCAGCCGTATATCTTGGGACACTTGTTAAGATGGAAAATATGTCATCAACCACCAGAGAAATCATATAGACACATTTTGGGCGAAAAAAATCGTTTTTTTTTTAATGCCATTTCGCTCCAGGATGTATGCGATCATGACGCGCCATATTTCTTCGTTATTGTCTGTGAATTGCTACGCATTCTTTGGGAAGATAATGAAGAGATTTTCATTTGCCATCTACGCGGTTTGGAATTCACGGTTTTCCTTCTCTTAGGTTGGTTGCGATACAAAACTAGTAAACCCTGTCTACTCCCTCTCTCTCTCTAAAAAAAAACTACAAAAAATATATCGGGCAGAAGATTAATAAAACATTTTACGTTTTACTAGATAATTTAAAAGTACTTTTAATAGTTCTTTTTTTATTATTAATATTTTCATTTATACTGGGTGTCTAAAAATGTATAGAAATTTTGAAGCTTTTCCCAAGAACTAATTCAGGCAAATAGAACCAACTAAATCTCATTTAAATAATGTATATCAAAACAGTATTTGTTATAAATGCGTCCGCTTAAGATTTTGTCATTGCGTGTCTTCAAATCGATGTTATGACATACACATTGCTGATAACGTGAGACAATAGAATCCCAAGCAACAATCAACATTTCGACGAGTATCTTGCATTTCTATGAAAACTTTCATTTCAACCATTGTTGCTGTCTTTGTTGGATAGACGTTGTCTTTAAGTTTCTCCACAAAATATATCTAAAGCTGTTAGATCAGTTAAACATGGTAGATGATTCAGTGGATAAAATCGTTGATTGAAGTTATTAAGAGATTTGACCCAAACAGCTGTGAGTTCTATACCTGGCCAAAGCAGAAGGGAACAAAAACTTGATTTACTAAAGAGAATTAACTGAAATTTAGATAGCCAGAAAATGCATGACACGTGGAACTAGAACAATCTAACCCTGTGGACGAAATAAAGGATTCAGTTTGAAATTCCAACTTCGCCTGAAGAAGGCCGGATCTTACAATGACCGTAGCGTCGTGAATATGATAATAAAGATGAGGATATAAGTCCGAACAATGTATATATTTACAATACCTCAAGTACACATAGATATTTGGGAATGTAAAAGTTTGTATACATTTTGAGACACTCTGTATTGTAACATTTCTCCTTTCGTAGAAAATGATCATTTACTCAAACATTAAATACAGTTTTATCTTTCTTTTTATGCTAAAATTAATTAAGTTTAAGATATAGAAGAATGAATGGGATATATTAGGTGTTCTTCAAGAAACTCTTTGCCGACAATCTCTTTTCTTCATCAATCTTCCTTAGAAAATGAATGTCTGGATACTGAATCTATCAATTTGGTCGTAAATAATTCCAAAGCTTAAACACGATTCAATTGATAAATTTGATTAATTCGTATTTTCGAATTTTATCTTACTTTCCCTGAAATAGAGATTTGTACAGATTATTACAGCACGAACAAGTTCGACCGAAACAAACCGTGAACGTTAACGTCCCTTCATTTGAAAAGGCTTTCGAGATGTGATTACCAACAATAGCTTTAGGGAAAGTGTGCATTTTACTGTTAAAAATAAAGTTTATGTTATAATGGTTAATTACTATTAATTTTAATTACTAAGTTTTACACAAAAATGGTTCTTTATCTTTCTTTATAATCGTATGATTTTGGTTTAGCGGGACTAATTTCTGCATATTATTTATTATTATAACGTTTCAATCGATGGAGAATCTGGTCCTTGATCAGGTGCCGTGTTTTGGAAATGTAGGATATCGCTTTTATGTAACATACACTTTCTTCTTATACACACCACACCTACTACCAACGTTTCTTTCCTCTGAGAATTTTCCTCAGAGGCCGCCATGTTTAAGTCATAAAACTTCCATTTAATCAGGTGAAACGTGGCAACATTTTATGGGGTCATATTTTTCCGAATGCTAAATTTATTGTTTGCTCCTTAATTAAAGGTTTCCATAAGCTCAGTTTACTGATTTAATACTCTAAGCATTTTTTAAATCATTTCACCAAAAGCTATTAGAAAGGAAGGGATTACTGTTTGTTAGAGAATATAAGAAAAACTATTAAGGAAAGAAGACAATAAAAGAATAAGAATTAAGAAGACTGAAGATTACAATTGACATTGCATTTAAATGTTGGAAGATCAAAGGCAATAAAGCCACTAGGATGCAAGAGGTTACTGAGTGTTAGAGAATATGAGAAAAACTACTATTAAGGAAAGAGGACAATAAAAGAATAAGAATTAAGAAGACTGAAGATAACAATTGACATTGCATTTAAATTTTTGAAGATCAAAGGCAATAAAGCCACTAGGATGCAAGAGGTTACTGAGTGTTAGAGAATATGAGAAAAAACTGCTATTAAGGAGAGAGGACAATAAAAAGTAAGAATTAACAAAACAGAAAATAACAAATGACATTGCATTTAATTTTTGAAGATCAAAGGCAATAAAGCCACTAAGATGTAAGGGATTACTCAGTGATTAAATTTGACTGCGAAGCAAGAAACCGGAAGATAGGTCCGCAAGCGTGAAGTGCGATAGAAAAAGCTATTAGCATAGAAAATACGGAGTAGTTCAGGAGGCGAACTGTTTAACAAGCGTGTCTTCCTTTTCCCGTCGCGGAGAGCAGTCTCTTGCCCCACTCTGTGACTGTCTCTGACGTTTGCTGCTAGGAACCACTGTCTTATAGAGAGCAGTGTTCTTTGTTTTGTCAGCTCTGAATAAAAAAGAGATTCATCAAGAATTCAGGATATGACTTCACTCGCTGTCCTGGTTCTGGGCAGGTCCACTCCATAAAGATTATCTTCTTTGCACGGAAAATAATTGTCGCAACAAATATCTGTAACATCCTTCAGATGTTTAGCTTCAACAAAGATATCGACTGACACTGATATACGTACAAAACCTTTTTTCCTGAAAAAATGTTTTGAGATGAATATTTTATGCAATACTGGATGCCCAGTCAATGAATACGGAAAGTTTCCTTATAAGGAAAGGGCTAGTATTGCCATTAAATTTACCACTGCAGTGAAACTGTTTTCCATGGCTAATAAAATCTAATTTTATCCTAAATTTAATAGGATAAATTCTTGTTACCATAGGGTAATGGTTACCTTGTCTTCTTGAATGCGATACACAGCAAGTGCTCCATATCTTCAGCTTTGTACTAATTTAAATCAAATATAATTTCTGTTTAGTGGCTGGGATATCTACTTAAACTTCGCTGGCGCCTGTGTTCGATTTTCAAGCCGAATTCAAGCTAGAATTCTCAATGCTGATTCTTCAAGGTAGACAGCAATTTTATTTTGAATTTCAACATTTGGCTATTTTTCCTAATCTAATTTTGTCATGTGCCGTAGTAAGGTAAACTTAGTTAGTATATATATATATAATCGTCTGGTTATGTTATTTAGCAACTATAATATATTTTGTCTTTATTGAGTTTCTCTTTCCGAACAATGTCATGAATCTCCTGTAAGTCATGTATAACTTATCAATCAGTTTTTAGTTGCATAAAATCAGCATTTGATGCCAAAGGTAAGGAAAAGAAAAAACAAGAAAAAGTGTCATTTTTCTTTTCAATTTTGCAAAAAGAAACGAGTGAAGACGTTTCGGATCTCTTCAAAAAGAAAAACAAAATGAAGAAAACTGAAAATAAAATGTCTGATTAACAACGTAAAGAATTGTAAAGTAAGAATTGTCTGAAAGTAAATTCTTCAGAATCATGCAAAACATTTTTCAGAAAGCAAATCCGAAAAGTGCCAAGAGGATTTGTAAATGAGCAGGAATATTTAAAAAATTGCAAAAAGTGTGAAAATTAAATAAAAATAAAAATAAAGTATTTTCCTTAAAATCACATTTTCATTTTATTATTATTGTCATTTGCTTAGTGTGACACAAGGCCTTGTAAAAGTGGGGCGTGGTGAGAATGAGAGTAAAAAAAAAGCAAAATTTTCAATAATATTTCAACTACGCTTCCCGCCAAACATTATATCAACTCATGTGAAACCAAATGTAAAATAAAGCGTATTGGGTCAGTCACTAATACACATTATTTTTTTCTTCAGGAATATTGCATATATATATATATATATATATATATATATATATATATATATATATATATATATAAGTATCATCCTCGAACAAGGAAGTAAAGCCACTAAAACACAAAAAATGTTACAGGGTGTGGAGAATTAAGAAAAGAAACATTAATAATGAGAGGAAAGAAAAAAGAGTAATCAGGAAGACAGTAGATAGCGATTGACATTGTATTTATATTTTTGCTGCTTAAAGATGGCTGGAAAGCACGGAGCCGGAAGTGAGTTCCACAAGAGAGAAGTGCGAGAAAAGAAACTGTTAACATAGAACTTACAGCTACATCTTTCCAGCTCAACTGTCAATTGATGAGACCTCAACGCCAGTCTAGTACTGCGCTTAAATTCATGATGTCTATATAATATAGCGAAGAGCTCATCCGAACAGTTAACATGAAAGTATTCATTGAAAAAGCACAGAGAGGCAACCTTAGTGGGAAAGTGACTGAAGCCGAGCCACCAGATCAGGATCAATAATATTGCTGATTCTTCTTTGGATCCTAGCAAGGACTAGGTAAATCACAGAGTCACTGGACGACATGTGGCAGCAATATTCTAAGTCTGGCTGAATGGAATGGTAGGCTTATATATATATATATATATATATATATATATATATATATATATATATATATATGTAGATACACCTAGTGAGCCAGACAAACCTACCTAGGTTTCACCTAAACGGATCGTCAGGAAAGCCAAAACTTTCCCTGACAATCCGTTTAGGTGAAACCTAGGTAGGTTTGTCTGGCTCAAAGGTGTATCTAGGTCCTCTACGGTTGTATTGGGCTCTTTTTTGTTAGTTAGTTGTTACTCGTATCGGGGTTTTTTCTTTGGGCTTCAGACCTGCATCTGTGCGATTTTTTTTTTGTCCGCAGAAGTTCATGTTTGTAGCTCTTTCTTTTTTTAAAACCTTTTTTCCCTCGAGATTGATTTGATTAGCAAATCAAAAATTCGAGGGTTTTTTCGAAAACGAGTCTAGTCATCTATATATATATATATATATATATATATATATATATATAATTATTTAATTAAAATATGATTCCAACGCTACATAAGAGTTCTCATGTTTCAAAACAAGAGCCGAAAACTTCAATATAATTACTTGAATTAAATTGAATTAAAGTACCAAACTCTGTTCCATCTTCAAGCGAATTTTTTTTTTTGAATCTAATTCAAATAATTTAATTCAAATAATTATATTGAAGTTTTCAGCTCTTGTTTTGAAACATGAGAACTCTTATGTAGTGTTGGAATCATATTTTTAAATAAATAATTATATTTATGCTCTACTTTTGTATCGAGCACTATTTTTTTAAAAATAATAACAAAAATACTAAAGAACTTTGGTTTATTCACCTAACGAGATCTTTCCTATTTTCTATATATTTTTACACACACACGCAAACACACACACACACACACATATATATATATGCTTCTGGGGAGAAATATTCCTAGCAATATTTCCTGACCTAGCAATGGATTCAATATAGTCTTTCCACTTCATCTCAGCTGAAAATGTTCAGAAGAGGCGAGGTAAGGCCAGCATGATGAGTTCAATGTTTGTCCTGTTGCGTTTTTTTTTCTGTTTTACTTTCTATACTTAGACAATATGTTTTCGAGCAATTTTGTTGACATTTTATGGAAGCGTGCACCATGAGTCGTGATATCTGCCCCCCTGTATGGCAGCTAGACAAATCTCCTCAAAGATGAGGAAGAGACTTGAGGCAACAGAAATGGGATTCTACAGAAAGATGCTGAAGATACCATGGACCGAACATGTGCGCAACTACGAGGTTTTGGAAAAAAAGTAACTTATGCTTAACATGAGGAAAATGCAGTTGGAGTTTCTGGGCCACGTAATGAGGAAGGAAGGCTTGGAAACCATGGTACTCTCGGGAGAGATTGAGGGAAACAGTGACAGAGGAAAACAACGCGAAACGTACTTATGTGCCTGAGCAGATGGACGCCAGAACAGAGTTTGGGAGAAATAACAAGTCAAAAGTTATTATGAGCTACAAGGAACAGGAATATGGGGAGGGCCATAATCGCCAACGTCCTGAAGGGACACGGCACATAAAAGAAGAAGCCCCATGGGGCAAGGGATATTCATCTAATTTTGAGGTGGATCCAGGATTTTTTTTTCACAACGGGGTCATAGAGAACATTTTGTTTTAACTTTATAATACAGTAGAATCCCTGACAACCGGGCTAAAAAGGCGTTCCGGATATGAGGAATTGGTAACAAAGTCCGGATATGAGGGGTTATATTTAGATTAAAATAAATGAACTGGAATCAGGTTTAACATGTATTTTCAATGATTTATAGTAAACAAAATAAGCTAATGGTGCGTGAAATATAACGGAATTGATTTTAAAGAAAAAGGAATAAATTATGTAATGTTAATGAAAATTCATTAAATTAAGTATGTCACGTATGCAAAACAAATAATGTAACGAGGATTTTTTAATCGCTCTTGAATGATTCTTTCTCTTCTAATGTCATTCTCAACTTTTTCCGCATTTCGTTTTGCTTTTGTTCTGGAATTTTTTTAAAATGTAAGAGACTTTTTAACTCTGCGTGCATTATTGCAATCGTCATTGCTGAATGCTGGCTCTCTGACAACCTTATTAATAACTTTCAGTTCAGGTTTCATCACAATCACGCATCTCGTCGCTATTTTGTTGCAGAAGTTTCCGGTTGTAATCCTTTCGTCTTATTCCCATCATCCTTTTCACCTATACAAGCCATTAGGGTGAAATAAGCATAAGCAATTATCCAAAGTAAATTTCCTGAAAAACAAAAGTTTGAAATCAGTTACATATCACCCAAATAGTTCAAATATACGCATCAAAATCATGTGCCGGTGTGCGGGGTTCCGGGTATGAGGCAATACTGATATTAGAGATTCCGGATATTAGAAATTCCGGATATGAGGGATTCTAATGTATATCAATTCACCAATAAAGATAAGTCTTAGAATTTATGAAAATAAATATTTTATGAGCATTTTTACGACATATTGTGAAATCTGTAACCGGCGGAAGTAAACGTTCTCTGAGTGCTTTCTTGTTTGTATAGAATATAGAATAAAATCATCTAATTTAGATGCTTCATTTGTATTATGGTTTCTTAAGCGAAAGCATAGTGTAATAAAGTTGTATGTGTTTCGGGTTGGAATTTCAGGTCATGAACATTTGTTCACGTATTGCATACTTTTTTTTATAGATGTGCCCATGTAAACATTGAAAAGTGCAAAAGTATTTACCCGAATCGAACAGAAGCATCAATTTTTACCTTAGCACATAAAACACCGTTATTTAAGAAAATTCGCCCATTTATACAAAATCTCTCTTGCAGCGCAAAAAATTTCCGTGCGAGCTGAAATTTTCTGTGAAGTCCGGAAATCCCAGAGGGCATTGGAAACATGTAGAGAGCGTTGTATCTTTTCAGACAATAAGGTATTCGGTCCTACCATACTCTTTATTTTCGGCCGAGACAAGAAAAAAAAATTCTTTGACGTTTCATCTTAGGGCCGCCATGACGCAAAATCTGTGTACGTATTCGAAATTTCTTTAGAATATTTCGTTGTGATGAATTTCGATATAGAAATGCGTTAACAACAAACACATCATTTCGCAATTCCTTAGTGCAATCCTTTCTCTTCTCACACAAACCTTTTGATTATAAGTTTAGCCAAGTACGACACAAGGCCATGATAAGAAAAATAATGTTATATCCTAAATTGGAAAAAAATCTTTGTTAAATTGTCTATATTTCTGAGATGAGGTATTATGTACACTATTTACATAATTCGGACTATTGTCCTCATCTTTGTCGCCATATTTATTACAACGTTTCGTCCCTTCAGTATCGATCTATATTTCTGAGATGAGGTATTATGTACACTATTTACATTATTCGGACTATTGTCCACATCTTTGTTGCCATATTTATTAGAACGTTTCGGCCGTTGTACGCTCCCGCCTTCTTTAGGTGGTTGAAATGTCGAACTGAACCCTTTATTTTGCTCAACGGGGTAGACTGTTCTAGTTCCACGTGCCATGTTTCAATGGATGTCAGTTATCAGTTATCTCCCGTTAATTCGCCTCTCCAAGTTCTCCATTGCCTTAACCGGGTGGTGAACTCACTCTTTGGGTCCTGTCACTGGATCTAACCAACGCCTTTATCCACTGTGCCATGTGTCCTCAAGTTTAAGTTCAGTATCTATCTATATTTCTGAGATGAGGTATTATGTACACTATTTACATTATTCGAACTATTGTCCTCATCTTTGTTGCCATATTTATTACAATGTTTCGGCCTTTCAGTATCTGTCTATATTTCTGAGATGAGGTATTATGTACACTATTTACATTATTCGGACTATTGTCCACATCTTTGTCGCCATATTTATTACAACGTTTCGGCCGTTGTACCATCCGGTCTTCTTCAGGTGGTTGGAATGTCGAACTGAACCCTTTATTTCGCTCACTGGAGTAGACTGTTTTAGTTCCACGTGCCATGTTTAATGGATGTCAGTTCTCAGTTATCTCCTGTTAATTCCCCTCTCCAAGTTCGCCACTGCCTTAACCAGGTATTGAACTCACACTCTTTGGGTCCTGTCACTGGATCTAACCAACGCCTTTATCCACTGTGCAATGTCTTTTTAATCATTACACTCCAAGCAAAGCAATAAAGCCACTAAGACGCAAGAAGCTACTGAGTGTTAGAGAATATAAGAAAAACACTATTAAGGGGAGATAACAAATAAATACAAGAGGACAGAAGATAGCGATTGACATTGCATTTAAATTTTTGAAAATCAATTTGACGAGGAAGCAATAAGTCGGAAGAGAATTCCACAAGCGAGAAAGGATATAGAAGAAACGTTTTTCATAAAACTTACGGTTATATCTACTCGTTTAAGCTGTAAAATGCCGGCAATCTTGTATTGCACTTAAATTCATGAAGTTTTCGTAACATAAAGGAAATTATTTTTATTTCTCCATTTCAAAATCATCATCCTAAGCCGTAACATTTGTATCATTATTTGAAAACGTTATCTTACGTAAAGGGTAGGAAGATTCTATTGCGTCATATAGAATGAAAAGATGTTCATATCTGATATTGAAATCAGCAAACGAAACTGTGACTTTTATTTCGGGTCAAAAATCGACAATGCTTATATTGTCATTTTGTGTGCTGGGTGGGGGATTGTTGTCGCAGAATTTGAATATTCTGAAAAAGGCAACCTGCCTGAAAGCAAAAATACGCCAAGTGAATTAGGAAAACAAGATATTACACTGTGATTCCAGCAAAAACGCTGGGTAATGGAGGTTCGTCATCAACTCTTTCCCACTTACCAAAGGAAATGGTCAGTTTACCACGAGGACCCGTAAGCGTAAATATGAGCCAAAGATAACAATTACCCAGATTACCCCGCTGACGGTGATATCTACCAACCCTTTATCTTTAGCCCAATAAGGGAGGTGCTGACGCAGGGTTGGGATCCTATGAATTAGGTATCCCTCATAAACCGTAAGCTCCACCGAAGGCAAAAATACAACAGGGAAGAAGAATAGAAACACCACCTTGACCCCAGGGTAACTTAACCACCGCAGGGTTGCAGAATAAGGAAAAAGATTTATACACACACACACACACACACACACACACATATATATATATATATATATATATATATATATATATATATATATGAAGCCCTCGAAAAGAGTAGTGACAAATGTCCTGTAGATTGGTCGAGACGTGAAACTGAGATTATAAGAGTAATAATTCACACACACACACACATACACATATATATATATATATATATATATATATATATATATATATATATATATATATATATATATATATATATGAATAAAAATGACAATAGGAAAACTGGTAATTGCTGACGCGTTTTGTCCCAATTGAAAATGTAGAGAAACGCTATTTTCATATTTTTAAATGAAAAATAACGTCAGAGATTGTCACGTGTGGAGAATATTGTCATTATATCTGTGTTGATGTATTCAACCATTTTCTTTCGATTTTATGAATCTGTTGTGCATATTTGTTTGTAAGAGCATTAATTTTGTTAAGAAAGGTGAAATAGGGGAAAAGCCTGGGCGTAAATTAATATTTGGATAATTTTCTATGGCGGCACTCTCCAGTATTTTCCTTCTGAGTGAGTTATTTTCTTTTTTTATGAGTGTAGCATTTTTAAAATCAAAATTATGGTTGTATTTATTTCTCTGACGTTATTTTTCAGTTAAAAAATATGAAAATAGCGTTTCTCTACATTCCAGTTGCTAGGTACATTCTGTTTTTGTTTTTATTAGTTACGTTGTTCATTTAATTTCATTTTCGTATTTTGCTTGATAAAGTCCACATTGGACGAAACGCGTCAACAATTACCAGTTTTCCTATTGTCATTTTTATTCATAAATATTGTCTTCTCTACCGATTAAATCGGAGAAATTTTCATATATATATATATATATATATATATATATATATATATATATATATATATATATATATACCGGCTGTAACAACAAAATTGTCCAAAATTGCACTATAACCTGGTGCACTACGTGCCACAAGGTCCCTAAACTATCCTCCTCAGTCTTTGAATTTAGAGTTGTCCTTCTCCGAGACCAGTTGCCATCCAAGGCTATAGAACCTAGTCAGTCCTCCTTTTACCTAGAGCTGGAAAGAGAAGAAGAAATTAATACCTTCCTCAAGGGTATAAGAACGTAAGTGAATGTAATCCGATTCCTCAATTCGAGTCGCTATTCACTACCCCAATGTCTGTCTGTCTATCTGTCTGTCTGTCTGTCTCTCTCTCTCTCTCTCTCTCTATATATATATATATATATATATATATATATATATATATATATATATATATATATATTTGTACGTGTGTGTTCTATTTATCCGACGTATTTTATCCTTTAAATGTTATTTTAGTAGATACTCGTATTGGAGTTTAGCAATAAATAAACTGCTCCATAAATAAACAGAGCGCCTAATCAAATACAAGTATCCACTAAAATAACTTTTAGTTTAAACGTTTATTTATAACGTTATTCGTTATGCATATATATATATATATATATATATATGTATGTATATAATTTTGTAATCTTTCTTTTTGCTGAAATAGTTGCGTATGTCTTATTGCTACCAATATTCAAAGAAGGAATCGAAATAATTATCAGGTATTCGTTTTGTTTTTAATTTCGTTACAGGGAAGTTTTTTTACATTTGAAAGATTGCCATAACACAAAGTACCAACCATTTGATCTTGTGTTATCTCGTGATTTAGAATATTTCTTTGTGTTAAAATGTCTTTTCGCGTGTGAAACACATAAGCACACAGTTTGTTCTTGTGCAAAATCAGGATTTAGAAATTTAATTCAGTCTTTGCGGGGATATTCCTATTTGAACGAGTTCGATAGCACAAAACACCCATTTAATTTTAATTTTGTGTTATATAATGATTTAGAATTTTTCTTTTGACCAAGGAAGTCCTTTCTAATTCGAAAGATAGCTGTAACACACAATGCCAGAATTTAATCTTGTGTTATACCAAGATTTAGAATTTGTTTTCGGTAAAAAAAACTGGTGAACTCTCTCACTTGAACGACTGCTATAACATAAAACTCTCACCATGTAATGTTGTTTTATATAACAATTTATAATTTTTCTCTCGTTCTCAGAAGGCTTTTCTCATTTGAATGACTGCTACATCACAAATTTTCTGCTCTTTGATTTCATGTTATATCATCCCTTAAATATGTTGATCCAATAACTGTTAAACACGAATCAATCAATAAAAACGAAGTGTTGGATAAGTCTGAATGGAAAGGGTTCCTACATTATGTGACACTTAAAACGTTCATCTGTAAGAAGAATTCTCTTGGCGCCTTGCGCATGGGCCGAAAAGAGAATAATGTTTGTCAGATTTGGTTCAGGTGTCTCGGTAGAATAAATGTGTCGGAACGCTTGAAGAAGAATCCATCGAGTTAATGTGAGAAGAACGTATGTTGATAAGGCGTCACTCGAGACGATGATGAAACACGGACGAAACAAATACAAAAGAGAAATAAAAGGAAAAATGAAGAGAAAGAAAGATAAAAACATCAAACAAGATATCAAAAAACAAATACAGGATTCGGTAAAGCACACTAAATATTTCATATGAAGATAGCAGGCAGCTGATGCAGTTTGATTAATGACAGAGATTTGTAATAAGCTTGATAAACAATTTGTGCCCGAATATATTTAGATATCAACTCTTTACATACACCCTTATGCAAATTAACTGAAACAGCTGCTTTAGTTTCCTTTCTTTCAACAGACAGTCAGTTTTAGATCCACTGGAGTGAGAGGGTGTTATCGATTTCTATTTTTAACTTAGATTAGGTCATTTGCAGAGGTGTGCAGTAATATGAATCTATTTTCGTAGTGTATGATGAAATTTGTTTGGCCTTGAAAAATATGGCAGCGTCCGTGATTGCATCAGATTTTTATCACATGCAGACACTATTGTCTAAACTGTCGATTAGTTGTCCTACGGTCATTGTCTACAATGGACGTTACTCCAAGGAAGCGTACGAAAATTGTAACGCTGCACGAACACATTGGCAAGAGTTACCAGTGAGGAAATCAAAGAACTACAGACTGGACTGGAAACGCTACTGTTTTAAATCCAATCGAGAATCTGTGGTCAATCTGCAAGGAACGACTTCATGTAATGGGCATACAAAGTACTAACATGTGCACTGGGTCACTGGGTCATTGGAAAAATAAGAAAAAAGTAAATAATAACAGAATTATTCGTTTTGTTTTGATTAATTTGCACAAGGCTGTATATATATATATATATATATATATATATATATATATATATATATATATATATAACTTTCATGTCCCAATATTAGTTTATATATATATATATATATATATATATATATATATATATATATATATATATATATATATATATATATATAATATCATTTTATATATATATATATATATATAATATCATTAACTTATGACTCAACCTAATCTACCTATTTATATCTCTCTTTCTCTCTCTCTCTCTATCTCTCTTTATTTATATTATTTTTCGTTTTTTACATTTGTATAATGTAAAAAAAAAATAATATAAATCAAATATTCATAACATTAATTTAAAAATTTAAAAACAATATTAAAAATATATATATATATATATATATATATATATATATATATATATATATATATATATATATATATATATATCGTTACAATTCTTTGATCCAAATGGAAATTACTAATGACACAACCTAATCTATCTATCTATCTATCTGATAAATTTATCATTACGATTGTCTCTCAGTCAAGTGGATCATGTGGCCAACCCAACGTAGATCGAACACCATGGCTTTGTGTTCGTTGACTGAACTGTCCCGAATTAAAAAAATAAAAATAAAAAAATAAACGATACCTTAGCCCAGTAAAGAGAATTATTTGCGTCCAAGACCTATCTAAGAATTTAAGTTATTAAAATTATAATGATCGTGGAAGCATCCTCTCAAGAGTAGCGGTTCTTGAGAAGAAGCTCTCAAAAGAGAATTTCTAGGAGTAAGGGGAATTTTCTCTTTTCTTAAACTAGGTGCTAATCAAAGCTAGAGATTCCATGCTACTCTCTTGTTTAGCCCGTTCCTGGAAGGGGAAACAGACAGATTCAAACACTTTACGTGAGCGTTTTTGAGAAGGTTAGCCCAAACTTTGACCTCGGTTCACTAATTCTACTTGCCCCTCCACACCTATCCATTAGGTCAGCCTCACTATGGGAATGTAAGGTGGACCTTTTAAAAAAATGTTATGACCCCTTAGAATTTGGTTTGGTTTGGTTTGCTTTCTTTTACAACATATCAACCTCAATGAGTTATTTAATGCCGACAAAATGTTCATTGTTGGTAATGTTTTTTTCTTCCAAAATCTATTTCTTACACTAGTAAAATTATTTTTCAAAAATGTATTGTTGGTAATATTTTTTTTACAAAGGATTTCTAGTATCAAAACCTATTTTTACACTTTCATGGTGTTTTGACCAGAGTTTGGGGGTTACCTATTTGACCATAGATGTGTCCCTAACAGGTGCTACCCCCTCGGGTCAGTATGCACATGGGAACACCAGCAATTAAGAGGTGGTTCCACGCTCCTCAAAACCTCCTGATCAGAGGCCCTGCTGTTGGACGTAGTTTATCGTCTTACCCAGGACGCGGATGTAGTTTATCGTTATACCCAGGACGAGACCCCTTAGAATGTAAGCGAAACTATTGTAGGTAATAACAATAATGATGATATTTTTATATACAAAAACTATTTTTTGCAATGATTTGCTTTTTTTCTCTCAAATTTACTAGCACTTATTATAGGATAACTTAAGATACATGGATGCCACGGTGACTCTGAAAAGAAACTGAAAGAACTTTTAGACAATGTATTAATGGAAAACAAGACGAAACGGGCTAATTATTAACTGACAAAAGACAGATTATATAGTTATCTTCAAGAAAAAAAAAACGTTAGACCAATATATGAGAGACGTATTGGATGATTAAAAGATATGCAACTGTGAAAATTCAACGATCTTGTTAGTGTAAGAACAGACGGCGGAATATATAGCACGGACTTCGAATAGAGAAATATGTTTTTCAGAAGCTAAGCAAAGTATGAAGGATAAAAAATGTAGTTAGAAACAAAGAAAATTCTGCATAATTGCACTATAATAAATAATCTCTATATAACAATGAATGCTGGCAAACCTACTAATACATGAAGAAGATATATAAACTATATATATATATATATATATATATATATATATATATATATATATATATATATATAGTAATAATCTTATAAATATAAGAAATTATAGTCGTCCGAAAAACCTTGCGTGCCTTGATATGTAAATAAATAGACCAATACCAAGGGGAAAAAAAGGTACAGAAAAAGAAAGAAAAGAGAAAACGGATACGTCAGCCGAAGACAATCGTCTAGCATCCAAGTTCAGAGTCCAAAGAAAAAAAATCCCCGATACGAGTAAGTAAAATAACTAAAGTGCTCAACACGCTAAGTAGAGCAAACCTAATTCAACCTAAAGAGCCAGATAAACCTACCAAGGTTTCACCTACGGGGATCGTCAGGGCATACTGGCTAAAGAGGTAATGTAAAGGAGGGAATATATAGCCTACAAACACAAAATCATGACCACGTGACCAAACCAAATGAAAGAGAAAAAACAAAAAGAAAAAACAGAAATAAAGAAATAAATAAAGTTGTTGCGTTTATTTCTTGGTAGGTTTATCTGGCTCTTTAGGTTCATATATATATATATATATATATATATATATATATATATATATATATATATATATATATATAAGTATAGGATTGTGTATACGGAATAAATTTCAATAACCAAAAAATACTATTTTTAAAAGAGTGCACAATACAGAGAAGAACAAATATATTTTATTCGAAAATGATAACATAAACATGTTATAAAATCATTACAAAAATAGCCATTTTGTTTCAACACTTCTGTTGTCTTAACAAGTGATGGTGTTGGATGTAGAACGTTCTGCATTCAACATCATCACTTGATAAGACGACAGAAGTGTTGAAACAAAATGGCTATTTTTGTAGTGAATTTATAACATATTTATGTTATCATTTTCGAATAAATTATATATATATATATATATATATATATTCCTACTGACGAATACTAAATATATCATGAATTTCGGAATCGAGGAAGCCTTGAGGAAAATAATACATGCAAGCAAATGCATAATTATCATAAAGAGGAGTTGAAATTTTTAGGATATACAATGCAGAAAGTGGGCCTGGAAAATATAATACACACAGGATTTTTTGGATGAATAAAAAAGGAGATGAAATAGTGGCAAGTTTAAGTGAATAAATTTAAAACAAGGAAAAAGAAGAATTGAAAAGAATGAATCACGGTAGGACTTACAGCAAAACAGTGAGGAAGTTGGGGAGGGCATTAATATCCCAACGAGAAAAAAGATTGAATAAGAAATAACTGGAAATGAAAAAGCAAATGAGTTTTTCGTTTTATCAAGACACAAAATGGAACATAATTAAAAAAAAACTTTTGAGACAGAGAGAAAATGGTAGTGGCTCGAGCAAGACTTAATACTATTCGGAAGCAAGACTTTTTCAATTTAAAATAAAACGTAAGTTGTTTACCATTGCAAGTCTCCGATTAAATTAGTCTACACGAAAACATATCCGATCTGCAGTTGTATGGCCAGGTCACGTCGGCACTAAGCGATTCGGCTAGACGCATGAACACACATGAACCACCACCCCCTCATCAACCGCATAGGCACATATATGTATATATATATTTTACGTATATAAGGTTGCTCAATTCTAAATATTTTTCAAAGAGTTTTTATTGCACATAAAAAATGTCATTTTTATTTGCTTCCCATTTACAAACTGTTTTTTGCATATATATATATATATATATATATATATATATATATATATATATATATATATATATATATATATATATAATTGTAACTCACTGTTAAAAATATATATATATGTGTGTGTGTAAAGACAATAGGAAAACTGTAATAGTAGCCAACATGTTTCGTTCAATGTGGACTTATTCAGGGCAAAAAACGAAATGAATTTATTAAAACAAAGTAACTAATAATAACAAAACAAAATGTCCTTAGCAACTGGAAGAATTTAGAGAATGCTATTTTCTCTATTAAGGACATTTTGTTTTGTTATTATTAGATACTTTGTTTTAAAAAATTCATTTCGTTTTTTTAAGTATTGAATATATATATATTATATATATATATATATATATATATATATTTCGTGAACTCTTCCGTCGTTGGGCCTCGCCTACCGGGGACCCTTTTACGACGTATGAGGCAGGTATAGATAAAATATATTGCCTTAACTGTTTCTCACAATAGAGTGGAAGAAAGTAGCAGAAATTGAAAAAAAATATATCTATGAATATAAAAGAGACCTTATATACAACAACTTATCAAATACATTAGTCATACATGAAAATAAATTTGGCCACAACTTACACACACATACATACACACATACACACATTTAGCAACAAATGATCTTTAAGGTACATACTATTAACAATGACGGACATTTTGTGTCGATTAATTTTAATACACATACAACAAAAACAATCATCAATAAATAAAGACAAGTATAATTTAAGAATCCGGCATCCTTAAATGTATATTTAAAAAAAAAAAAAACACGTCACACCTATTTACGTCACAACACTCTTTGCTTACGTCACAACATTCATTGATTCTATAGAAAGCAACAGAACACCATTCCAGTACAATTCACAAGAAGCAGCAATTCACAGATAAAAAAAGGAATATCTGAAGAGCTACAATCATTCTATGAATTTAGAACTTAAATTCGCTTCACAGGATTTCATCGCATTTAATTCGCTTGATTTTAACTAAAGAGAGAATATAGCGGCTTCTCTTCATTCTTTTGAGGTTTTGACGGGTCCAAATAACATCAGTTATCATTTTATTTTCTGTATTTGTTTTGAGATTTTAGTTGGTTTTGGGGTTAATTTCCTCCACACACACCCACCGTATCATCGACAGATTTTTATATATAGAATTTTATAATCGTTAATTTTTATGTCATGGGATGTTTTTGTAGGTCCCTTAGAGTATGCAGTTTTGTATTATATGAAGGATTGAATGATGATGTATAATTTCTTTTGGTAGATGTGCAAATTGTAATGAGTGAATAAGTCGCGAATCTGATTAGCTAGGTATAAGATTATAAGTGATGTCCACCCTCAGCCAATACCCCCCCATTTTCGGACTTGTGAAACAATTATATTTTATATACAATAAATCTTGACTGGGTTTTCTATTGTTCACTGCTATATACGAGGACTTATAATACATAAAATTACAGTAGTTTTATGCCATGAGAATATGCTGTATTGTGTTATATGGAGGATTGAATGATGATTGATATGTTCGTTTGGTAGATGTGCAAATTGTAATGAGTGAATTAGTCGTGAATCTGATTAGCTAGTTCTGAAATAGTAAGTGAAGACCAACCTCAGCCACAATTGTATTTTATATACAATAAATATCGGCTTTTATCGCATATGCCTAACAGCTTATTTAAAAAAAAATAACATTGTCACACCATTTTCAAATTTTGACTAAACCTACCAATACTTTCTACCTACCCTGATGTTGACTTCAGAAAGTCGAAAGGTTGGAACATATTTCTTGTACTTTTCTTGTGAAAAGATCTGCGGACATTTCCTGACCAAATATTTTCCTTTCTAAGAAGGATTATTCGGAACTTGGAAAAGTCGGTCATTAACATTGATCGACAAAATGCTTGTCGTTTTTAATACATACACACACACACACAAACATAACATAAGTAAATATGTAAATACGTACATGCAAAAGAATTAGACCAATGAATGGTCTGGGATGATAAAGTCATATTAATTTGCAAAGTAGGAATTATTTCATCTTATTAACATTAGTAGAAGGTACCTAGGAAAATCATTCTAGTTGAACATTAACTAGCTTTTTTACACTATAAACATAACTAAAATTTCTGTTGAAATGAGGGTTGTGACATTGAAGCGAAATTTGACTCAATGAGAAATAGCCAGGCGGTAGGAATTTACTGTTCTAACTACTCAAAGGACGCTTGCTATTACTGAAAGTGTTTTAAGTGCAAAAAATTCGACAAGAGAGTTGAAAGAAAGCTTGCTGGTGTCTTGGTATGCAATCTATAATTAACAACCAGACAAACCAGTAGGGAATGTTGTCTTTCCAGTGAGGTTTCAGTTGAGACAATACACAGATAATTACGATAAAAAGTGAAACTAAACTGTAAATAAACAATCACCATATGAAACGTAGTAAGATTAGACATCTCATTACAAACAAAACTAAAATAGTACATATACCAAAATCCAAAAATAGAGTAAATTGAAGCCATCTTCATTAGACAAAAAAAAAACACAACGCGCAAATAAAAAAAAAGCTTTCAATCTGAATCCAGCGTTCTTCAATTATCGTCATCCATGAGTTGAAAGTTATGATGGCGCGTGGTGATTATGACCATTAGTGGTTTAGATTTATTTGATCGAATTGAAAATATAACGACACGTTAAGTGAACCACTTATGATTATTTTCTTGGCTTTATTTTAGCCATAAAATGATTGTTTATAATTAACTCACAAAGGCAATAACGACACACACTCCCAAGGATGACTCATGCGTGTCAAAATCTCAGACTCGGCAATTATATTGATTTATGAAATTTTCCACATCTACAGCAGCCTATTTACGAAAGATCATTCTCAATTTAGGAAAAAATGTACCAAATAGTCAGAATATATATATATATATATATATATATATATATATATATATATATATATATATATATATATATTGTCATCCACAGACAGACACAAATCTGTACAGAAACAAACCTGTACAGACCACCACACCATAACACAAACAAAGACAGAACACACACACATTCACAAAACCAACTCTTACAAATACCACCTAGCACAACAAACCAAACCTGACAACCATTACCTATATCCAGAAGTACAACCAGAATTTCACAAAAATCTCTACACATAATCCACATACAATCCATACAAAAACAACAAACCTAGAAACATCTGGAACAGGCCTCCTAACAAAAGCAAACACACCTATATAGAGCCATCGAGAAACAACAACCCCAATTTTACCAAGGGAATCTCTCACTGGCTAGAAAACTTAAAATGTACAGAAAGAAGGTATCTCTTGGAAAACTCGAAATATATGGAAAGAAACAATCATTATTTTTTAAAAGCCCCAGTCTGAACAAGAAAACCAGTTTAGATGACACAAAACCCAAAATAATAAACCTATCTACATATACACTCACAAATAACGAAATCAACCTACTGAAATTGGGCCTAAAATTCTGCCCTGCTCCTAAAAGCAATATAGTAGACTTAAAAAAAGACCTTAAGGAATTTGAACGCAAATTGAGACTAAGAGAAATATTTAACGATACCGAAAATATTACAGATGGGTCACTGGTAAAAAACAGATCCAATTTGCCTAAAATCCATCCCCTATTCCCTAGCAAGTAGAATTTGTACAATAGTGACTGATAAACATCTCCGAAAAATCCGCTTAGAAGAACTACATAAAACTCTCAAAAAACGAAGCTACCCCACAACACAAATAAACAAAGGTTTTGAACTCGCGAAAAAAAATTCCTCTAGACCAACTTAGAACAAAAAAGAAACGTAACATGGAGCCAACTCTAGCATATGTCTTAACATACAACAAAAACAATCCAGAAATATTCACAGAAATTACAAAAAATCTAGACTTACTTAGCAAGAATAATAAACTGAATAATATACTAAAAACAACCAAAATAATTAAAAGCAAACGCCAATCTAGAAACCTAAAACATATTAACCTCATCTAAATTTAACCAACACACAATACAGGGAGTCACAAAAGGCAACAAAAAAGATGTGGGGTTTGTGACATTATTATAGAAGGAAATTCCTACACTTTTGAAAACCCAAAATAACATTCACAATAAATAAAAACTTAAACTGCAACTCCAAAAAAGTAATTTATATACTTAAATGCACAAAATGTAAGAAGTCATATATAGGCATCAGCCAACAACTGAACAACAGGGTCTCCCTACACAAAAGCAATATAAAATTGACAGACAACAGAAAAGTTTTTGTATCACAACACATCTTCAAATGTAACCAGGGTAAATTTAATATCATGCCGATATATCAGATAATTACTCGTACCTACAAATACAAGAAAAAAACTTTATAAACAAATTTAAACCAGAACTAAATAGATCATAACCCCACACACAAAAACACACAACATGCACACAAGGTGACCAAATACAATGATCAAATCACTCACATACATGAACGCAAGATATATATATATATATATATATATATATATATATATATATATGTATGCATACATTTATATATAATATATATATATATATATATATATATATATATATATATATATATATATATATATATATATATATATATATATACACATGTTGACAAAACAAGGGAACTACTCACAGTACTTTTAAACCCCACACAACAAGCTACCACCACTATAACTACATTTATGGTTTTATCATTCTCCTACCACCGTTACTAATCATTTCTACCAATTTACAATAACTATTAGCTAATTATATTATCATTGTCTCCAATCCCTTGCAACATTACTATCACATCATATCATATAGACCCGTTATTAAATTAAACTACCCTCTCACCCAGCATATTAAATATTAAACATCACCATATAAAATAACCAATAAGAATTACAAATTTCTACCTGTTATATATACAAAGTCATCAAAACAAACAAATAACCAGCTTTAAATATAACAAATAACCCCCCCTTTTTTTTTCAAAAATTTAAAAATAAATATAAATAATAATAATTTTTACCTATCATAATTTTACAAAAACCCCACCACACGTATATACATACATGCGAAGAAATTTATTCACTGGAAAAATAAAAATATGACATGTATACATTCACGAGACATTCACGAGAAATCTTCGCCACACTCCCAATCTTTGAATTTCAACATACAAATGCGTATGTATAGACATAACACCACCCGTATACATACATATGTCATATCCGAAACTGCCCACATATGTTTATATATGTATGAGTCCCGACAGACGACCAAGTATGTATATGTGTCTGCATACATCGATGTTTGCGTTAGTACGATGACAAAACGATGAAGTTTCCCCCACCACTTCCACAATAACAACAATACACGCAATCTACATAAATCCAAAATTTTTAAAAAATTAATCAGTTTGTCTGACGATCGCTAATGCGTAAAACCCAGGGTCACAAACTCACATCTATCCAACCAAATATGTTAGCTCTATCTCTGATATTGAGCGCTTTCTAATAAGTACCGCGCATATAATATATAAATAATTATACATACATATATTTATTTATATTTATATACACACTTTTCATATATATATATATATATATATATATATATATATATATATATATATATATATATGTAACAAAAAGAACACAATGTAGTAACAGCTCAATATAATAATAATAAGTGAAGGAAATCCTTAAAAATCCATCTCAGTAATAATTTATTTCATAAATGTATTTAAATATTCATTTCTTCAGAGCTAATGTTTTTGTTTTTTTGTTTTTTGGGGGAAATCATTTTGAAGAGATGAATATTTAAATAAAGTAATTACACGTCATTTTTAGAGACACCAATTTTTGAGTAAATGCTGTTTATAAGAAACAGTATTGACAACATATACTGGAATGAATATACGAGAAATTTCATAGAAAATATGCGTTCTCCGAAAGGAATCGAACCTGTATCCTATAAAGAACCGTCATATAACCTGACGTGCTATACCATTTAGCTACAGAGGTAGCATTTAGTTATCTAAATTGTATAGCACGTCAGGCCATATAACGGTTCTGTGTAGGATACGGGTTCGTTTCCTGTCGGAGGACACATTTTTCTGTGAAACATATTTTCTATGAAACATATTTTCTATGACATTTCTCGAACTCATAAGGCCAGTAAATGTTATTAATTCTCTTTAGTATAAAGAGAGTATCAACTTAAATAATTGTAACTATAAAGATAACGTATGAACAATAAATATATTAAAATGATTATCAGGCATAGTCAATTATATATATATATATATATATATATATATATATATATATATATATGTGTGTGTGTGTGTGTGTGTGTTTATGAATAAAAATAACAATAGGAAAACTGGTAATTGCTGACGCGTTTCGTCCAATGTGGACTTTATCAAAGCAAAATACGAAAAAAATATCATTTTATTTAGCTTATATATTAAAATATATATATATATTTTTTTTCGTATTTTTGCTTTGATAAAGTCCACATTGGACGAAACGCAATTCAGTTTTCCTATTGTCATTTTTATTCATAAATATTGTCTCCTCTACTGGTTAAATCGGAGAAATTTTCATATATATGTGTGTGTGTATGTGTATGTATATTATTAAAAAGTATAGGCTTACTATTCATACAATTATCTGTTTTGAAATAACCTGCAAAAGGCTGATAAGCCGTAAAAAAACGAATTTCTCAATAAAATCCATTATTTTCGCAATTTCTGAAATAAATATTTTTTTTATTATTACACATATGTTCTTCGGCTTTCTTTTTTTTTCTTTAAATGCTGAACACGTGTTGACCAAGGTTTCCTTCGGATTCCTTCGGATTTCTTCGGATCTCTTCGGATTCCTTCGGATTTCTTTAGTTTACCTATTCGGAGTTTAGCTTTCCTGTCTTTCTATGGCTTTTCATATCACTGTTTATAAATCTGCTCCGTCTGTTGTCCTCGTTTTCTTATTCTAGCAAATTGTATCTTACAGTCTCTTTTTTTTTTCCATATCTTTATTTCTTTCGCCGTTCAGTGGCGTTTCTCGAGTAGACAGAAAGAGGAAATAAAAGAACTAACAATCACATTTGATTGTATAATTTAGAATATTTGCATTACTGAAGCAAAGACGCCGGCGATTTGGCATTGATTAACACTGCGCTGAGTGCTAAGTAGACGAAATGGTTTATTCGTTGCTTGGAAAGTTTCGAAAACAATCACCAGCCCACTTGCGACAATTAAATGCGCCCACATACAGGGAAGATATATTGAGGGTCACGACAGAATAAGTTGTTATTTTATTATTTGCCGACCTCTGGCCAACGGAAGTTTTATTCTCCTCTTGCTTACACATCGAATAAAACAATACAAGATTTATTAAATATAAATGCCTTGTTGGATATATTCTATTTTGCAAAAATTTTAGCTTTTATATTCTCCGCCAAACATTTCCGATTACGTTATTTTTTTTAAATTTTTTCAAAATATTCGGCTACCTCATGTGAGCAGACATATTGAATTTGCCTCCAATTATCTTCAGTTGATGGTTCTTTCTTTCCCCAGAAACATCGTTATTTTATAAGTTGTTTCTATTCTTTATGTTACTTGTGGTGGAGATATTCTTCTGCCTTCGTCAGGATGTGCAATTATGTTTTATAGCATTCGAAAATTGATTTGCTAGAAAAACTCGATCTACATTATTCGGACTATTGTCCTCATCTCTGTCGCCATATTTATTACGTTTCGGTCGTTGTACGCTCCGGCCTTCTTCAGGTAGTTGGAATGTCGAACTGAACCCTTTATTTCGCTCACTGCGGTAGACTGTTTTAGTTCCACGTGCCATGTTTAATGGATGTCAGTTATCTCCTGTTAATTCCCCTTCCCAAGTTCTCCACTGCCTTAACATGGTATTGAACTGACACTTTTTGGTTCTGTCACTGGATCTAACCAACGCATTTATCCACTGTGCCATGTGTCACTGCTACCCCAGTGAGCGAAATAAAGCGTTCAGTTCGACATTCCAACCACCTGAAGAAGGCCGGAACGTACAACGGCCGAAACGTTGTAATAAATTTGGTGACAAAGATGAGGCCAATAGTCCGAATAATGTAAATAATGTAAATAATACCTCATCTCAGAAATATAGACAGATACCAAAACTCGATCTATTTCGAAAAGATGTTGGAATAATCCACTACTTATACTGGCTGCAAATCGTCTGCAGACGGATAGAAAATAAATTGAGTAGCGATACAAAATGGAAAAGAACGTAAGACAAGGATACGTCCCCACCCCACTTCAATCTTATATATATAATGTAAATGTCAATGAAAACAATGAAAATTTTTATAACTTGGAAATAACATTGGAAATGATCGAAATTAGTTGCGAAATCCGCGAAAGTCATCCATGAAATAAAAATAATTGTTTGTACAGAAAGTAAGGACCTACGTACATCAAATCATATTTCAATTAAGTGACATCCCAGACATTAAGACGGCAACCCTATCCAAAGGAAACAGGAAACCCTATTTATTATCGGTGGGCGTAATTTTAACAATATAAGATACGCAGATGACAATGCGTTGATGACAGACTTAAAAATACCGCCTAGACGGATTTGTAAAAGAAAGCGAGAAAAAGGGACTAACTATCGACTGCAAGAAAACAGAAATTATGATCATCAGAAAGAGAAAAAAAAACAAGAGTTATGAATTGGAGGTATAAACATAAAGCAGATGAAGAAGTTTAAATACCTGGGAAGCATTTTAACAGAGGATGGAAAATGTGACACTGAGATCCGAACACGTACCTGTACTAGCAAAATAGACATTCCAGATACTAAGCAAGGTGTTTTTTGAGAAACGGAAAACATCTGTGAGGAACAAAGGAAAGAGTGGTGGATTGCTAAGTGATATGCATCCTCTTACATGGCAGTGAATTTTGGACAATTCTCCAGGGATGAGAAAAAAAAAACTAACAGTAGAAGAGATGTGGTTCTACAGAAGGATACTGAGAATTCCATGGATAGAGCAATTAAGAAACAAAGAAGTCTTAAAGAAAATGACAACAAAAAGAACAATCATCATCAGGAAAAGACAGCTGTAATTCCTGTGCCCGGACTTTTGGCCGACGGACATTTGGCCTAGAGACACTTGGACGTACAGGCATTTGGCCGACGGACATCTCACCAAAAAAGTACATGTGTAAATAGTAAAAAGCAATACTTTAAGTATTTTAATTAGCAGTATAAGGTAGAATAGGACTAATAATTACCACTGAATTTTAAGTGATTAAATTACTAAATCTAAATTGAAAGTTAAAAGTTTTCTTATTTCAATATTTGTTTATTGAAATTAGTATTTTAAAACTATATTTGAATGTATTTGGGTTCAAAAGTAGCATCTAATTATTTAAATTCGTAATTAATTGTAAGATAAAAGCTAGTTCATCCCTTTAAGATAATGATCATTAAAAGCGAAATTATGAAAGATCTTTCGTATCGTAAAAGCTTAAGATTTTTGCTGTAGTAAAATGTGCTTTTTCTCAAAATACTTATCATCTTGCAGTAATATTTGAAATAAAATATAATATATACAGTATAATTTTTTTTTTTAAATCCTATCCAGAAAAAAAAAATGAAAACTTATAAATTAATACAGTAAGTAAATATAAATATATGTAGCACATTACGATAAAGAGTGTGACGCACATGTATTTACGCCACGGCATTATCGGCTAAATGTCCATTTGGTTAAATGTCGCTGGGCCAAATGTCCGAGTACCGCAAACTGACGAGCTTGTGCGAATGGATGACAGGGCCAGGAGGTGGCTTAGCAAAGGATGTGGAACTGCTAAAAGTCATACATATAAATTCCTCTTTGGAGGGATTTTAACGCAGGCTTATCATCTCTCAGTTGCGTCCCTGTCTTTGGGTAGAGTGCGCTCAGGGGCTTCTCTGTCAAAGGACAGAGGGGCAACTGAGAAAATTATACTGAAAAGGTGCCCAGCCCTGGAGAACAGCAGCCCGAGGCCGCGTCCTCCCACTGTATCAGAGGGAGGGATCGGTGCTCGCATCGAGGCCAGCGCAACCGATGGTTGCGGGGGCTGGGGGCAATTTTTGTCCTTGTCCTCGGCGTTCGCGCTCGGGTCCCCATCTGAAAAAGACCTTGTTTCACATCTCGTCCCAGTGGGGGGAAGGAGTTAATACTGCTAAGAGTCATATGTGGTTGAAGAATGTTAACTGATCGTCTGTTTTCCATGAGACGTTGAAATTATTTTCATGAGAGTGGTGTTCTCTTCTTTGCTGCTTACATTACTCTGTTTTTCCGGGTTAATCTTTTGCCATTTATTTAGTTTTGGGGTCATTTTTTAATCAGGTCTTCAAAGATTCCTGCAGATAAATGCAACCTGGACTGACGGGCAGATCTAAAACTATCATTATGATTTGAAAAGAAAAACTCAGATATCTTTTAAACCTGAGGAAGGCTGATGAGCACAAATGGTTGAGAAGAAGGAGGTAAAAATCATAACGTATGGGAATAATGAATGTCTCTAGTATTATGCATATTTCCGAGATATGCAACTGAAACTACAGTAATCTCTTGATTAGTGGCAGCTTATGTGCACATTTGAAAGATACGGACGAATCGAAAGCGCATTCATCGAATAAAATAACTGATAGGAAATGATGTAATTTGTACCTCAAATTTTAGTCTCATTCACAATTAATTTCTAATTTTCGTACTTTTTAATTACATATAGGTACATATAAGAAGATACAATAAAATTCTACGAATTAATGGAGAATTAAGAAGGTAGAATGAAAATGCTATGAATTAATGTCTATTAATCTGATTTTTTTAAGAAAAACTTATTTAGAGTGGTTTGCCGCATTGTTTAAATGGCGATACTGAGAAATTGCCCCTTCAATTTTTCGGCAAATTTGTTAGCTTCTGTCTTCATCAGGGTCTGCTTCTAATCATTTTACTACAAATTCTTCAATGATCCTGAAAAATTCTTCTAATTCATCCTTTGTCACCTTCTTATATTGGCAGGGAAGTAAATATTGAAATCTAAAACAAAACAAAAAAATCCATTTAATTTAAAAAAAACGGTCTTATGGAGTGCGTGGGTCTAGTGGGGTGAGGATACGGTATTTCATGCTTATATTAAAAGATACGCACTAATCGAAAAACGCATTAATCGAATATAAAAACTTATATGATATGATGTAATTTGTACCTCAAATTTTAGTCAAATTTTATTTGCACCTCAAATTTTAGTCTCATTCACAATTAATTTCTAATTTGCGTACTTTTTAATGAAAATATAGGAAATTTCAATAAAAATGCTATGAATTAATGTCTATTAAACTGATTTTTTTATGAAAACTTCTTCATAGTGGTTTGCTTCAAGGTTTATTTTCTGTTCTTCATATAATTGGCGCTACTGAGAAATTTCCTCTTCAAAAATTTTCCAAACATATCCTAATCATTAGTCCGTCCTGGGTAAGACGAAAAACTACATCCGCGTCCCTGGCAAGATGGTAAACTACATCCAAGAGTAAGGCCTCTGATCAGGAGGTTTTGAGGAATGTGGAACCACCTCTTAATTTCTGGTGTTCCCAGGTCCACCCTGACTCGGGGTGGCAGCACCTGTTAGGGTCCCAGCTACGGGCAAATAGTTAATCCCCAAACTGAGGTCAAAAAACTATGAAAGTGTAAAAATAGGTTTTAATACCAGAAATACTTTGTAAAAAAAATATTACCAGCAATGAGTTTTTGAAGAAAAAATTATTACCAGCAATACATTATTACCAGCAATACATTTTTGAAAAACAAAAATTACCAGTTATACATTTTTGTAAAAAAACAATTATCAGCTATACTTTTTTTGAAAATATATTACCAGCGAAAGAAAAATATCAGAAATAGATTTTTTGAAGGAAAAAGTATTATCAGAAATAGATTTTTGTAAAAAAATATTACCAACAATGAAAATTTTGTCGGCATTAAATAACTCATTGAGGTTGATATGCCGTAAAACAAACCAAACCAAACCAAACCTAATCATTAGTATTTTAACCTGCAAATATTATTTACAATTTTTCCATAGTAAATGCATACATTTTTTTATATTTCGATATTTTTTTTAATAAATGTAAATTTCTGAAGCTAACTAAATCATCCATTTTTAAACAAAAAATCAGAAATTTCTATGAAAAAAATCAAAATATTAAATTTTTTTAATAAAAACAAATATCAAATTATGTATTTTTATTATCGGCTCATATTATAAAATTTATCTATTTATAACCGTCTATTTTTGAACGCTAATGTAATTATTTAGATAACGTAATACTTGACAAACAAAAGAGTTTCCCTTTTTCCATTTTTAAATTTTAGAAAATTTTTAATTCATCGGTAACTATAAAAAAATCAGTTTCCAATTACTCTAGTTACACTGAAAAATGTTTTACTGCACTAATCGAGTATTATGTATGCGCTAATTGAATTTTGGTTTATAAAAAATTTAGTGCACTGATCGAATGCGCATTAATCGAGGGATTCCTCTATTTCTATTCGGCACAAATTCTAGGAAACATTTTTTAACTCACTTTGTCCCAATCAAGGCGAGAAAGACCTTAAATACACAAGGGGTTACTTTGTGTGAAAACGTTATTGAACATAGAGGACAATAAAATTGAAGGCGGCAAAATCTTTGAAGATTGTAGCTGACAAGAAAGCCTAATGAGAGTTCTACAATCGAGAAGTGAAGAGAATAAACTTCCAATTACATCTTAGCAATTTTAACAGTGAAATTATTAAACCTAGATGACTATCTTGTACGTCGCATAAATTTGTGAAGTCGAGGTACCAAAACGGAAATCACTACAAAGCAACCGGAAGTTCAGAATTAATTTCAACTTCACCCACCGCGACGCGAATGAGTGCGAACATTTTTTTATCAATAACTCCAAAACGATAGATTTTATAAAAATTTCTTGGTTATTTTCGAATTAATCATGTACATTTACACATAAATGGAACTATTCGTGAAATATTTATTATTAGAAGCTGAGCGCGGGACTTGAAATGCAAATGACCTATTTAAGGTTCCGAGTTGAAATTTGTTCTGTCACCCAGCAGCTGCCATGAAAAGCTACAGGGAAGCTACGTTACGGTAACAGGAAAATGATTGAAGTCGAGATGCCAGATCAGAGTTGAGAATATATTCTATGGATGTTGTCATGATTCTGTAAATACATAGCAATTTTACATCTACTCAGTCTCGATCATTTTCTTTGTATCGGTTACATGTTAGTCGCTAATATCTTACTATCGACTGATTAACTCCCATAAAGGAATATGGTTCGTGTGCAATATGGTCTACTCTGATTGGTCGCCATGTTACATCAAGGAAACCTCTTCTCGACATGGATAGAAAACTAAGAGACGATTGGCCACGTGCCATAGAACAGCACAATACAACACATACTTGTATAACGAGGTGTCTACACAGGTTAAATGCTGTTGTCCTGAGATATCTACCTCGGTATATCATTGAATCTGTAACATGACGATCCTAAAAAAATGTCTGTATTTTACACAACGAAAAAAATGATTTTTCAACCTAATCTCCTTCACATATCAATATTAAAACGCATTATTCTCACTTGATCATCTGGGGTGAATATTATACAGTGAACATTTCAGATCAAAATCCAGCTTTCCAAGATACTATTTTTATTTGCATTTTGCAGGAACTTGCAAGATTGATTTTTCATTTTTTTTGTGTGTGTGTGTGGGGGGGGGGTGTCAGGTGAGCGCTTCCCGCATTAACCAGATCTGCGTTCTATAATGTTCATTTTATAAATAGCCTTAAAAATTCAAACTGACATCTGAAATTGCGAAAGAAGAAAAATAATTACAGCCAATTTTCAGGAATGAGACTCGAACTATTTGCTGTTTTTTTTTATGTTTCGACATGGGAGGCTAATTAATCATACATCACGTGACTGAAAGCGCAAAAGGGGGGGGACGTTTCTGATTCTATTTTTCTGATGGGATGCAATGATTTGATTGATTCTATTTTAATTCAATTTTCGTTAAGTTTATTTAATAACTAAATATTAATGTTTCCCCCCCTTCATTCACCCATCTTGTTTTACTTTTTAAATGTTGATCTCTTTTCAGTAAGTTACAAACTTCGACTTTATTTCTCACGATTATATTTCAAATAGCAAGTTAAGAAATTCCTTTAAAACATGGTATCCTTAACTTAGCTGAATTATTATTTTTTTTATTATTGTTAAAGGTTCTCATAATAGTAGGTCTATCAAATGTAAACGATTGCTGTTGGGCATTGTATTTTCAGCATTCTTCTGTAAACGACATCTTTGTTGTCTCTTCGTCTGTGAGGAGATTACCCGGCATTCAATGCAATATAGGAAGACCAATATTATGAGATGGAAAAGGTGTGACAATTACTTACATTTTTATGTTTATACATTCTTTTTATAGATACAAATATTTAAGTAAATGCTCTGTTTATAATATTAATAACATTTACTGGCCTGAATGTCCGAGAAATTTTCATAGAAAATATTCGTCCTCCGACAGGAATCGTACCTCTATCCTATCACGGAACCGTCATATCGCCTGACGTGCCTTTAACCAATTGGGCCACAGAGGAGCGTTCGGTTAGCAAATGTCGAATTTACTGCCTCCTCTGTGGCTCGATCGGTTATGAGAACGTCAGGCTAAATGACGGTTCCGTATAGGATACAGGTTCGATTCCTGTCGGAGAACGAATATTTTCTATGAAAATTTCTCGGACACTCAGTAAATGTTATAAATATTGTCTATTATAAAACAGAGCATTTACTTAAATATTTGTATCTATAAAAAGAATGTGTAAACATAAAAATATCTCAAAATTTCGGTTTTAGTTTGAAAGTGGAATTAAATTAACATTTTTTCATGTCCGTTTTATGAAAAGTCGCTTTTTTTGTGACAAGTTTCTTTTTTCATGACAAATCCCACTCCTTCGACAGTTTGAATTATGCAAAACAAGTACACTCAACTCACTGAGATATTTTACATACCCGATCTCAATTTTGGATACATCATCTTTGACTATTTCTCTTGTGGAACCATATATTCTGTCATCTTAAAAGTGATGTTTAGTCCTTTCTTCTCAATTTTTCATTGTTCATTGAAAAGAACGCCTTTATCACATATTGACAGAGTGTAACCCTAATAAAATATGTATGGTGTGAAGAGATTACCATGTCTAGATATTGGTTTTAAAACCGATTTACTTTACAAATGGTAAGGTTAAAAAATGACTCCTGTCTGGAAGTGGTTAAAAAAAAACATATACTGTAAAGTTAAGTTGGGAAAAATCGCCTTTGCTTTTGAGTAAATGGCTTTAAAAGCCGGATGCCAAATGAGAACAGTATCAATCAACATAAATACATCATAAATATTTTGGTCTAATCAAGGCCTAACTTGAGACGTTTTACCGGAATTCAGCCTGAAGTCAAGCTGAGCCTCCCTTTGTTAATGCATGCGTGGGTGTGCAAAGCTCCACATAATAGTGACAAAAGTCGATAGTGAAACATACCATCAATAGAGGCAATTGAAGTTTTCTCACGTCGGCCCCTGATTTTCCTCAGACTAGCTAAACTATACATCATAATTAATGATGCACACGCAACACGACTTACCAAATTCTCCTTCAAGACAAAAGACTTCAGCAACAGAACGGTTAATTTTACTTACTGGGCACCCATTCAATTATGAACATTTCTGCTATATTATCTTTTCAACTCTCTGTTCAAAGAATAATATTTGGTTATAATTAATTTTTGCCTTCTATTAATAGTTACTTTTTCTCTAAGTGCTCCAAGTACAACCGATTTCTCTTGCTTTTCTGATATTATCATTCTGGATGAGGATGCCTACATTATGAGACTGCCACAATAATATCCTACCGGTTAATCATGACCAAAGCATACGATCGCCCAACCTCAACACACACAGAATCAAGCTTACTGATGAATTCGATATGAACTACATATAATATTAACATCCTTATACAAAAATCAGTATTAATCATCATTAGTCGTACTAGTACAGCTATTCGGATTATATTAAGCTAACTTTTCTCCTGGAATTTATTTAATGTAAGGCTTGAGATCTAGTGCAAATAGGGGTTACTAGTAACAATTTATAAGTTGTATGATATGGATGAAAAAGATATGGTAGTTAGTGAATATTAGAAGAATAATCAGGGTAGATGATGATTTATTCTTGATCTGAAGAGGTTAACATTTTAGCATTCAGGAAAGCAGCAACGGCGGGGAAAAACCTTTTTTCTCACATTATTTATATTATTCGGACTATTATCCTCATCTTTGTCGCCATATTTATCACAACGTTTCGGTCGTTGTACGCTCCAGCCTTCTTCAGGTGGTTGGAATGTCGAACTGAACCCTTTATTTCGCTCACTGGGGTAGACTGTTCTAGTTCCACGTGCCATGTTTAATGGATGTCAGTTATCAGTTATCTTCAGTTAATTTTCCCTCTGAAACTTCTCCACTGCCTTAACCGAGTATTGAACTCACATTCTTTGGGTCCTGTCACTGGATCTAACCAACGCCTTTATCCACTGTGCCATGTGTACTTGAAGAAGGCCGGAGCGTACAACGGCCGAAACGTTGTAATAAATATGGCGACAAAGATGAGGACAATAGTCCGAATAATGTAAATAATGTACATAATACCTCATCTCAGGAGTATAGACTTTTTTTCTCACATTTGGAATCGGAGTAACTGATGGTGTTTCGACTCCTTGGAAGTAGAGGGGTGTGTCCTGGCTGTAAAGTTCTGAAAAGAGGAAATTAAAGCATAGCTTGACCCAGCAGTAACCTTCTCAACTGGTTGAACGGAGCACATTTGAACGTTTTCCTCGGAAATATCTAAGTACTAAAAATAAAAATAAGACGAGAGATCCCTATAATACACTGTGGACTCAGAGATTAAATAAAAGTTTCAGTTCGGAACTTCTTGTGGGTTATCCGGATCGACGTACACCTGATGAAGGCCAGAGGGAAGAACAACATGAGGAGAATAGTCCGCATGTCAATAATGTGAATAACCTCATGCTCTTGCAGATTTAATAAGTTACTACTCATTAGCACGAGAGAATGATTGTCTTATATGAAACAATTAAAACTAAGTAGTCATAGTCTTACAATTTTGCGTTTGTGAAAAAAGCGGCTGCCAATGGAGAATAGGTGTTCGTTAAAAAGACCACGTAAATGATTTTGAATTCGATCAGAGCGGAAAAGTAAGGAGTGATCAGTTCTATGCAGATATGGTAAGGCTTTTTTTTATCATTTCACCCCAATCAAGGCGAGAATGCGACTAATACCCAGACAATTACAGGGAATGAAAGAGAGAAAAAAGATTGGTTATAGGCAGGACTGAGAAAAGGACAAAATATGCACGGGATTGAATAAGATAGAAGATGGCGATTTGAGTTGCATTTAAATTTTGGATGATTGTAGTAATCAGTGAAGCAATTAAACGGAAAGGAGTTCCACCGGTGGGGAGTGCGAGAAAAGCAAATGTTCGAGTTGAAGTGGCGGTTGCATTTAGCACTTTCAATAGCAAACGGGCGGGACCTAAATGCCAATCTAGTAGCACGTTTAAATTCATTCAGTCGGGGCACCAGGGGAAAAAAGCTCATCAGCGCAATTGTCATGAAACTATTTGTAGAAAAGACGGAGGAGGTCGCTGAGAAAGTGGTTGAAGTGGAGATGCCTGACCATGATCGATTGCCTTACAGCTCCTTCTTTTGATTTTGTCAAAAACAACGAGATGAATAACAGGAGCACCAGACCACATATGACAACAGTATTCAATGCGAGGACAAATGGTAGATTTGTAAATGTGCAAAATGGACTCTAACGAGAAAAAAAATTGGCACGAAACAGAGACCCAAATTTCCTTGCAGTAGATGCAGCTATTAATTCGATGTAGTTGCTCCTTAAGTTAGTTGAAAATATGAAAGCCAATAGAGCGCAGTCTGTTGCTCTCCAGTAGCTGATCTTCAGCCATAATAATGGCGAGCAGAAAAATGTCTCTATGGTAATTAAATGAGAACAGTTTTGTTTTGAAGGCGTTAAAATTTACAAGCCATTACTTGCCCCAGTTAACAACTGATTAGAAGTCCTTTTCAAGGGCAGCGGCCAGATTTACTTTATTAGCTCCGATGGATTTTCTATTGACTCGGGAATAAATGTTAGTGACATCTGCATAAATACTGACTTAGGAAATGTCATTAAGAAAGCTCAGAAACAGCCATTGCTGGATCGATAGAATTAGCCAACTCTCTTCTAGCGTCTTCAGCAAAGAATTGTATATGTGACTTCCAGTGACTTGACCCAAAGAGATATGAATTCAATACCAGGCCATAGGAGTGATGAACCAAAGTTTGGAAAGTTAAAGGGAAATAACTGAAACATTCGGAAAAGGCATGGCACGTAGAACTAGAATAATCTACCCCGGTGGACGAAATAAAGGGTTCGATCGAAAGTCCAATCACCTAAAGAAGGCCGTAACGTACAACGGGCGAAACGGTGTGAATATGACAATGAAGTTAAGGATCACAGTCAGAATAATGTAAATAATGCAATTAATCATAATGACTCATCCCACTGATATCGACAGATCCTGAAGAAGGCTGGAACGTACAACGGCCGAAACGTTGTTAATATGGCAATGAAGATGAGGATAACAATCCGAATAATGTAAATAATGCAAGTAAAAAATTCTGTATCTGAATGGAGATGGAATCTTCTTTTTTTTTTTAAGTTATTGAATATTACAAGCATGTCTTTTTCCCGTTGAGTTCTTACAGCAAAGGTCAAAAGGGAAGATCTGCTACCAGGTTCCAATCATCTTGAGTTTCGAGGTGCCTATGCAAACAGTGATATCTGCATAGATGTTTTGCTAATGAGTTGAATATGTTCCTTGGCGGATCGTTATTAAAAATCAGGCAGCGGATAGGACCGAAGAGAGAGCTTTGGGATACGCCAGCATGTCTGCCTCAGGCCATATCAGAAAGATACGAGCCAACCCTGTTTTAGTCTTCTTTAGATAATACGAAATTCAGTTATAGTAGTTAAAAAAATGGCGAGTATTTCCTGTTTAACGCCTGTAATTATTCAGTAACAACACACACACACACACACACACACACACACATATATATATATATATATATATATATATATATATATATATATATATATATATATATATGTGAAGAAATATAGTTTAAGGTGTGCTATATTTATGGGATAACGTGCTTTTATAAGATCAGCATTCCGTTTAAAAATATAAAAATTTAAAACGGAACGCTGATCTTATAAAAGATTTCAGTTATCTGTTTGGATTGATATTGCTTTTATGTCCATCGTCTTTTCATATTGAATTGTATATGTTCTATGTTAATTATGTTTTATGAATATGTCCTGAAGGTGGTCTATTAGACCGAAACGTCCGACTTTGACATTAAACATTAAAACAGCATAATCGCATATTAGGATTTTTGTTTGTTTTTTCAGTATATTGTTCTTCATATACACACACACGCACACACACATATATATATATATATATATATATATATATATATATATATATATATATATATACACAAAAAATCCCAACATTACCTCATATATGGGGAATAGACCTATTTCAAACAACGAAAAGTTTTAGTACTTTGTACTATTCTAATTTTTTTGCTCTGTAATGATAAATACATTGAGCTCTTTCTGTGGATACCGCAAAATGTATACAGTGCTGTTCGGTAAAAGTTACTCACCTGATTTTTTTTTACTAAAAATTTTTTTTTATCTATTGTTTTTGGGGTTAAAATAATTTTTAATCTTACTAATATAAAGACCCCTTCCCGACCACCTAGGAAAAAAGTTTATTCACCCTAAGGTATTTTATTGATAATTATAAATTTGGATATAAATGAGATTCAGGAAAAAACTCTGTGCAAAAAAGTGACTCAAATATCGCATTCTAATGATTAAACTGGTAAATTTAAAGAGCTTTTGATAAAATATTGAAAACTATTTTACAATACACTCAGAACAATATTCTAGAGAATTCCAGAACAGCTTAAATTAAATCTAGAGTATTCCAGAATATTCCAGAAAGCCTCACATAGTATAAAACAGCTTGAAATAGTCACTCAGAACCACTTAAGGCATCTATTATTGCCCTCTCAAAAGCAGGCAAGTCTACGAGAGAAATTGCTATAACCTCGCAATCAACTGTCTCTCGAGTGCTTAGGGCAATAATGATGCCACTCCTGCTCCAAGGAAGTAAACAAGGTTACGAAAGGATAAGATTGATGATAGAACTGGCAGGGTAATCAAGAGAGAAGTTGCGAAGAATAGGACTATAACTAGCCAAGTCTAAGCAAAGAGCAAGGTGTTCAACAGTCCGTCGGTGGCTGTTAGAACAAGGCTACAAATCTTGTACACGAAGGTTTAATCCGCTAATAAGCAAAGCCAGCTAAGCCAAGAGACTTGAATGGGCTCACTATTACAAAAAGTTAAGCTAAATTCAAAGGATAATCGATCTAAAATCCGAAGAAGAAGCTTTGAAAGCTCTTTGAATTTAGCAGTAAGTATTGTCAAGCTTTCGTTCAGTATAATATTTTGGGGATGCTTTTCTTTTCATGGAACTGGTTTCTTAAAACCTATTGAAAAGACCCTCAGGAGCGAGCAGTACAGGAGAATTTTAGAGTTTTGTCTGCTCCCTTCTGCTGAAAGGGTGCAAATCGACCCCACCAAGCTCATTTTTATGCAGGATAATGCTCCCTGTCACAAATCAAAATTGATGAAGGAATAGTTTGATGAGAAGCAGGTAAGTGTTATGACATGGCCGCCCCAAACTCCTGATCTCAAGCCCATAGAAAACTTATGGAGGATTATAAAGCACAGGCTCTCGAGAAAGCAGTTGAGCAACAAAGAGGATTTGATTGTGGATTTCATATCCGAATGGAATTCAATGCTTGGAGATGAGATTTGCCAGAACCTAAACATGTCAATGCCAAAAAGGGTTGAAAAGGTTATTTAAAATAAAGGAGGACCCATAGATTATTAAATATTTCGATCTATATTACCTATTATAAATAAATTATACCTCTATTATTCTTTATTTAAAGCTGTTCGGTTATGTTTCTATTGATTACTAGTTGCAGGAAATAAGTGAGTCACTTTTTTGCATAGTGTTTTTCCCTAAATCTAGAATATTGTTCTGAGTGTATTGTAAAATAGTTTTCAATATTTTATCAAAAGCTCTTTAAATTTACCAGTTTAATTATTAGAATGCAATATTTGAGTCACTTTTTTTGCACAGAGTTTTTTCCTGAATCTCATTTATATCCAAAATTATAATTATCAATAGTATACCTTAGGGTGAGTAAACTTTTTTACTAGGTGGTTGGGAAGGGGTCTTTATATTAGTAAGATTAAAAATTAGTTTGATCACAAAAACAATAGGCGAAAAAATCTTTAAGTAAAAAAATCAGGTGAGTCACTTTTATCGAACAGCACTGTATATTGATTTAACAAATGGCGCAGCGCACTCTTTAAAAGTAATCTTTTTCGTCCAACATTTCTTCAGTATGATTTGTTAGAAAAACCCAAACATCTAAAAAAAATAATCATGAACGAATCTTTCTGAAGAAGTGTGAACGAAAAAGATTCCTTTTAAAGAATACACTCCGTCATTCTTAGACAATATATATATATATATATATATATATATATATATATATATATATATATATATATATATATATAGCTGTGCACTCGTATTCGATTCGAGAATACCCGTCTACTAGGGCGGCTAGCCAATCCCTATTGCAGATGCTTGCTCAGGCGCCTTTGTGTTAATTCCACATCCACAGAGCCCACCTGTGGTTCATACTGCAACTATTCTGAGAAGACCATAGTTACCTATTCTGGGAAAGAGCGTGTTATCTAGCGCGATCAACAATTTGAATAAGGCCAGTACGCTCAGGCCCTCGGCCAAGATGACTTGTGACTTCGTGCTAGCATATATATATATATATATATATATATATATATATATATATATATTTTGTGTGTGTGGCCAGCAATTGCTCTGTTATGAATGTTTCATTGAAGAACACTGACAAAGCTATACGATCTTTATTAAATTTTTCTTATGCACTGTGTCCCAAAATGGTTCACTTGTACGCAAACAAGAAACATATAATAAAATCTTGATAGCAGAACTTGTCAGTCGTTTTCAATGAAAACAGTATATATATATATATGTGTGTGTGTGTGTGTGTTTTGTGTGAGTGATTGTGTTTCCGTGTGATAAAAAAAAACCATCAATATATATTGGCCATATAACATTTGATAATTGATCTTTGTGCAGATGCTAACACCGTCAAATTGTTTGGAAAATCGTTTTTTGAGAATTCAATCGACGCTTAACTCCATTGTCATAGGAAATTGAGGCGAACAGTCAGGATGGATAGTCAACAGATTGTTACACATCTCTTACATTTTCTGATATCTAGGATCAAAATCTTCCTCTTTAATATCAGAGAGCTGAATAGAAATCAAAAGATCCATTATTAATGGCGACATTCAGTTTATTGCTTCATTTAACTCTTTCTATGGTTTTTCTTCCAACCAAATACACAAATGGCTATTTCTCTTCTGTATATTACTCTATTCTATAATAGCCGGGATATTTTCACCGTATCTACGTCCTTGTGTAAATTATTTGAAACAGCCGCTTTAGTTTCCTTTCCCATTTGAAAGACTGCTACGTCACAAATATGCTGCTGTTTGATCTCATGTTATATCATCCCTTAAATATGTTGATCCAATAACTGTTAAACACGAATCAATCAATCAAACGAAATGTTGATTAAGTCCGAACGGAGAGGGTTCCTGCTATATCAGGATTTAGAAATTTAATTGTCTTTGCGGGGATATTCCTATTTGAACGATTCTATAGCACAAAACACCCATTTAATTTTAATTTTGTGTTATATAATGATTTAGAATGTTTCTTTTGACCAAGGAAGTCCTTTCTAATTCGAAAGATAGCTGTAACACACAATGCCAGAATTTAATCTTGTGTTATACCAAGATTTAGAATTTGTTTTCGGTAAAAAAAAAAAACTGGTGAACTCTCTCATTTGAACGACTGCTATAACATAAAACACTCACCATGTAATGTTATTTTATATAACAATTTATAATTTTCCTCTCGTTCTCAGGAGGCTTTTTTCATTTGAATGACTGCTACATCACAAATTTTCTGCTCTTTGATTTCATGTTATATCATCCCTTAAATATGTTGATCCAATAACTGTTAAACACGAATCAATCAAACGAAGTGTTGGATAAGTCCGAATGGAGAGGGTTCCTACATTATGTGACACTTAAAACGTTCATCTGTAAGAAGAATTCTCTTGGCGCCTTGCGCATGGGCGGAAAAGAGAATAATGTTTGTCAAATTTGGTTCAGGTGTCTTGGTAGAATAAATGTGTCGGAACGCTTGAAGAAGAATCCATCGAGTTAATGTGAGAAGAACGTATGTTGATCAGGCGTCACTCGAGACGATGATGAAACACGGACAAAGCAAATACAAAAGAGAAATAAAAGGGAAAATGAATAGAAAGAAAGATAAAAAGATCAAACAAGATATCAAAAAACAAATACAGGATTCGGAAAAGCACACTAAATATTTCATATGAAGATAGCAGGCAGCTGATGCAGTTTGATTAATGACAGAGAGATTTGTAATAAGCTTTATAAACAATTTGTGCCCGAATATATTTAGATACAAACTCTTTACATACATTTTTATGCAAATTAATTGAAACAGCTGCTTTAGTTTCCTTTCTTTCAACATACTGTCATTTTTAGACCCTCTGGAGAGACAGCGTATAATGGATTTCTATTTTTTTTTTCTTCTGATTAGGTCATTTGCTGTGGTGAGCACTAATATGAATCTATTTTCGGGTGTATTGTGAAATTTGATAGCATCAGATTTTTATTACACCCAGACAACATTGTCTCGATTGTCGATTAGTTGTCCTATGGCCTTTGACTGCGATAGACGTTACTCTAAGGAAGAGTACGAAAATTGTAACGTTGCCCGAACGCACTGGCAGGTGTTACCAGTGAGCAAATCGAAGTAGTATAGACTGGCCCGTAACCTCTACTGATTTAAATCCAATCGAGAATCTGTGGTCAATCTGCAAGGAACGACTCCATTGGGTCATGTTTCATTGGAAAAAATAGGGGGAAAAGTAAATAATAACGGAATTGTTCGTTTTTTTTTCAATTAATTTGCAAAAATGGTGTAATATAGAATATGCTTGATGAAAGGATTCGTATGTTTCTTTTCTGCTCCAGCATCTTATATTTTGTCGCTCTAAAAAACCTCCTCCTCTTTTAATGCATATTTAATGTTTATTTGGTCTATTCATTGATTTCAAACTCATTAAACTAGTTACCCACTTTTTCCTTAATTTTCCCAGACTTCAAACATGTCCTGTCAATGTCAGATTTTCCCGGGCCTTATTTTCTAATTCTCCAAGTTTCTACTCTTTATTCTATTCATATCGTTCAAACTGTTGTCCTCGTGTGTATTGTTATATTCACGACGTTTCGGTCGTTCTATGCTTCGATCTTATTCAGGGTGATATATTCAGGTGATATACGGTAAAATTTCGAACTGAACGCTTTATTTAGTCCACAGGTGTAGTTCGTTCTAATTCCACGTGCCATGCCTTAATACAGGGCGCAAGAGAAAACAATCAATAACAGAAATTGTAATATGAGCTCTGGTAAAAAAAAATTGAACAGTGACATTTTATTTACAAGTTCCCAAAATTCACTCACTGATGTCTCCAAGGACACATGGTCCAGAGGATAAAAGAGTTCAATCCCTGGCTGAAGCAGAGGGATTCAAAAACTTGGAGAGTTGGAAAGGAATTAAAAGAAGCTGTAATATCGAAAGAAGGCAAGAACGTTTGCAGATTCGAAGAGGTTCGAAGACATGTGTTTCTATAGATGCATGCTGGGAATATCATGGACTGAACATGTGAGCTACGAGGAAGTTTTTTTTTTTTTTAAATGCAACTAGAATGACACTTTCTTTAAATCAGAGAGAAACTATTGAAATGCCCGGTTCAGATTATGAGAAAGCAGAACATAGAAAATGTAACATTCATTAGACATACGGAAATTAGGAGGGACAGAGGAACCACCCATCCCCAGGCAGTTACCCATCTAGGTACTGACCAGTTTCGACGTTGCTCAAATTCGCTGATCATCCTGGAACTTATATATGGGTAATAGAACGAGAACAGTCTACCCCCGTAGAAAAAAAAAATTCACTTTGAAATTTCTGAATCATGCATATACCTGGTGAAGGCCGAAGCGCCCAGCGACCAAAATATTGTGATAAGAACATCAAAGACGAGTTAATAGAAGGTAGTGAACTGATTGCATTCCTATCGATGCAACATAAATGAATGTCCTTTATATATATATATATATATATATATATATATATATATATATATATATATATATATATATATATATATATATGGCTACGAATGAGATCTCACCGTCCTGAGTGTGACGATAAACTAGATCCAACAGCAAGGACTCTGATCAGGAGCTTTTGATGAGCCTGGAACCACCTCTTAATTGCTGGATTTTCCCAGTTCCACCCTGACCCGTGGTTGTAGCACCTGTTAGGGTCCCACCTATGGGTTAATAAACTGGAGTCAAAACACTATGAAAGTGTAAAAATAGGTTGTCGTACCAGAAAAACTTTGTAAAAATTATTACCAGTAATAAATTTTTTGAAGAAAAATTACTACCAGCAATACATTATTACCTGCAATACATTTTTGAAAAAATATTTTCCCAGCAATAAAAACTAAATAACCCATTGACGTGTTGATATGCCATAAAATAAAACAAAACAAACCAACCTAAGCAGAACTCAGAAAAGGCGATTATTGTAGAAGAAACAGAAACAGGATCCTTCATAATTCTAACTCGTTTGCCGATTTAATTTTGGATGTTCGTAAATTTTACGCAATCTTATGAGCTGGTAAATCTGTCACTTTTTCATACTCTGCTTATCAAAATTCCCTTGCAGCTGCCGTGGAAACACATGTCTGTCATACATCAGCTTTATCAACTATCAGTAGGCCTGCATCTGAAGATGGAACCGAAGTCAATTACAATTCACAAATTCTATTTAACTTCCCTGCACAAGAATTTCTTGGGCGATTTTTCGTTTGTTCCATGAAAAAAACAAAAACAGATGAGTGAAAAAGATAAAACATTGATAAACATTCTGTGGAATGGATATTGATTTTAAAAGTCATTAATAAAACATAAAATGCTCACAACGATCTCAAAGAATGCGGACCGTTGATACAGATAACATGTTTTTAAAAGAAGAAAATACAGCCTTTGTAAGATCAGAATTTGAAGAAAAAGGAATTTGTGATGAAATGACTAGAGGCTCCTAAGTGCATCTCGTTCATAAAGTTTAGCGTTCAACCAGAACTGACATTTCTGAAGATGAAAGTCATGAAGATTTAATTCCACCATAACATATTTGAATAATAATAATAATAAAGAAACATGTCTTAAAGAAACACAGAAAATGTACTCACAAGAAGAACTGACATAGAAAGAGCTGTATCGATGTAAAATGGATGTGATCTTAGTTTTTTCATTTACAAAAATGATCAGGGGTTTTGTGATATCAACGAACACTCGTTTGACACTTTTGTAATGTCAACGAATACTCGTTGTCACTTTCGTAATGCTCGTTGTATTAGAGAATTTGTAATCGCAAATATAACTATAGTAACGCCGTTGAACAATACTGCTGTCAGATGCCTTCGAATATCACTCGCACTAATTGTACTTGCTCGGTAATCCTCGCTCGATAAGTAATCCGTATAGTGATCTGAATAGAGAAATAGTATAGTGAATAGAGTAGAGAATAGCGGTCCATATAGTATAGAGGATAGAGTAGGAATAGCGATCTGAATAGTAATACAGGATAGACTAGAAATGAAGATCAATCTAGATTTCACGCGACTTCCTGTATATGCGTTTTCTCTGTGGTCACGTGGTCTACTTAATTCAATAATGGGATCGCCTGTGTTTGCTCACTGGTGATCTATGTTCAAACTCAAGTGTCGGCAGCGACACTTTATTCCTATATAACAAGTGAAAAAGTGTATACGACAGAAATCAAAGTAAATAAAAATAAGAAGAAGAAGTAGAAGAAGAAGAAGAAGAAAGGAGAAGACGGAGAAGAAGAAGAAGAGAGAAAGAAGAAGAAGAAGAAGAAGAAGGATGAAAAGAAGAAGTCTTTGCTATTTAATCAAAATTAATTTATCATTTCCCTTCAATTGCCACGATCCTTAAAAAAAAGGTTATCTTGGCTCCCCACATCATTATGTATAATTCTAATCTAATAGGGCAATATGGGATACATCGTCAATAGTATTACATTCGCAGCGAAATAGTTGCGCCTCAGATGTCAACGGCTTTACCAGTGAGCGGAGGGACCGTCTGAGAGGAGGGACGGCGGAGGGGGGGTAACCCCAGAAGCCATTGCATTATATTGTCTTGAATGCCAGCATGAAGAGCAACGGTGCAAAATGCGTTAACTAGATAAATGGTGATGATGATGATAATCGTAAATGATGATGATAATTGTAACAGTCAACCCGCTAAAAGACAGTTTACTTCATCTCTGGTGTGTACTTGAGGTCAAGCCACTTACGGCAAAATACTGCATGTGCGCCGATAAAATGATAACACGCAACTGTTGATTTCATGGCAAGATTTTGCCAGGCACTTTCAATCAACCAGGCTACGACACGAATACATCGTCGCTTCTCAGGTACATTTTCAGTCTGCGGTATATGAGAGACAATCCAGACTACCTGGAGTTGGCTCATCTTCATATATATATATATATATATAGATAGATAGATAGATAGATAGATATGAAGACTGTGATAGATAGATAGATAGATAGATAGATAGATAGATAGATAGATAGATATGAAGACTGTGATAGATAGATAGATAGATAGATAGATAGATAGATAGATAGATAGATAGATATGAAGACTGTGATAGATAGATAGATAGATAGATAGATAGATAGATAGATAGATAGATCTGTCCAACATTCTTGTTCTTACGCTTACGTAATAGTGGATGCATGTGTCACGTAATTCTGCTTCCGGTGCCTTGGCTATGACCCCAGGTCAACCTGTTGATGTACGCCGTTTACTTGATCTCTGGTGTGAGTTTGAGGACCATCCAATTACGGGACAATACCACAGTATTAGTCTTACTATATATTACATGTTACTTTCAGAAAACCTAGGCATTTTCTAGTAACTTCTCCTTCCAGTGTGGATTTCGCTTCTCTAGGTTTACTGCTGAGATATTTACTGTCATTACACACAGAATCTCCTGGTAATAAAGAGATTGATCATAAATCCATCATTAGTAAGGTCGCCTAAGATATGTCAAAGGATTATGTCAAGGTGTAACAGGTTATTGCTCCATAATCTCCCCAAATATAAAATTCAAAATCAGCCTGAAGTGTGATGGGCCCAATCAGAAAACATTTCTTTAAATTCACTCATTTCTGTTAATGCTACACCACGTGACCGTACGAGTTTAATGATAAAAAGGAAAATAGAGATCCACAAGTTTTACAGGTAATTGGAATTGCCATCATAGTTGCTTTTCTTTCATTTCGTCTATGATTAAACGCTCTTCATATTCAACGGTGTTTTTTTTAAAAGGTATGAGTCAAAAAAACCCAAATCGATTCTGTATATTTCTTAGGTAATATGATGTTTTGAAAAACAGGAAAGAAAAAAAAGGTGACTTGTTATCATGAATACAACATTCACACATTACACAAACTCATTGTGTTAAGGGGCCCCTGCTCAGGGGGTTTTGAGGAGCGTGGAACCACCTCTTAATTGCTGGTGTTCCCATGTTAACGACGATAAACTACATCCGCGTCCTGGGTAAGAGGATAAACTACATCCGCGTCCTGGGTAAGAGGATAAACTACATCCGCGTACTGGGTAAGAGGTTAAACTACATCCGCGTCCTGAGTAAGAAGATAAACTACATCCGCGTCCTGAGTAAGAGGATAAACTACATCCGCGCCATGTGTAAGTCTACGTCCAACAGCAAGACCACTGATCAGGAGGTTTTGAGGAGCGTGGAACGATCTCTTAATTGCTGGTGTTCTCAGGTGCACCCTGACCCGTGGTGGTAGCATCTGTTAGGGTCACTATGGGCAAATAGTTAACACCCAGACTTGTGTAAAAATAGGTTTTAATACCAGAAATATTTTGTAATAAAAAAAATTATTACCCGCAATAATTTTTGAAGGAAAAATTATTATCAGCAATGCTTTAAAAAATACCAGCAATACAAACAGCTGTACATTCTTTGGAAAAAAAATATGACCAGCTATAGATTTCTTCAAGGAAAAATATTCCCGGAAATCGATTTTAGAAGAAAAACATTACTAGCAATAAAAATTTTGTCGGCATTAAATAACCCATTGAGGTTGATATACCGTAAAACAAATCTAATCAAACAAACCAAACCTCACTGTGTAAAGGGACTTGTCATTTCCGTCATATAAAATAACATATACAGACCATTCGACACCTAGTCGAATGTCAGGTTAAAATGTCAGACGTACATATGCACGGGATAATGGTGGAGTTACTAGTTCCTTCATATGCAATCCATTTCTACTAAATAGGGGGTTATTAAAAGTAAAAGAAAAGTACTTTAGCCTGAATTTATTTAAATTCATTTTTCCATCTCTTCGATTAGTTGTCAATAAAAGCTAGGAGTGCAGTTTAATCTATCATTCAACAGATTAATAATCAAAAGGAAAAGAGAGATTCACACGTTTTACAGTTATTCGGAATTGCCATCATCGTTGCTTTTCCTTCATCTCGTCTATAATTAAAATCTCTTCATATTCAGCGTTGTTTTTTTTTTCTTTGAAAAAAGCCAGTCAAAAACAGCCAAATCCGTACTGTGTATTACATAGGTTTTGCAATACAGAAAAAAAAAAAAACGGCGACTTATCATGAATACAACATTCACACATTAAACTCACTGTGTAGAAATCTGGTACCAAAGAACTGACCCAATGAAAGAGCACTGGATTGGATGCAGTAGTGAGACATAGCCTGAATCCATCATATAAAAAAAACAGGTTGAAATAATAAATGCAAAACTCATCAAATACCTCACCGTACGGATCAGGTATATCAAATTTATTATCAGAGATAATTAATTTATATTATTTACATTGTTCGGACTATTATGTTCAAGATATTTCGGCCGTTGTACGCTTCGGCCTTTTTCGGGTGATTGGCCCAGTGGCATTAGTTGGATCCAGTGACTTGACCCCAAAGAATTGTGGGTTCAATACCTGGCTACTGCAGTGGTGAACAAAAACTTGGGAGTTGTGTTAAAGTGAGATAACTGAGACATCCAGAAGCGGCATGGCACATAGAACTAGAACAATCTAAAGGGTTCAGTTTGAAATTCTGAAGAAGCCCGGAGTGTACAACGGCCGAAACGTCGTGAACATGACAATAAAGATAGGAACAACAGTAAATTATATATTTACAATACAACATCTCAAAAATATAGACAGGGTTAATTAAATTGGAGGGAGATTATGCAGCGCCAGGCCTTGTTTTGTCTAACAGCACAAGATAGTATAAAAGTATTAAACTAAGGACTAGATTCTCGTCAGATCTATCACCTTAAACAAAAGTTTAAGAATACATCACCCGCAAATCTTTGCCCAGTGTTTCCTGTATGGAGACTGCCTTTCTTATCATTAGCTTTATCTTTTGTTTTTAGTATGCACGGTAAAGTCACTTCTGATAGAGTGACACAATCAAATCTGCGCTTCTACATTCTTGATATATTCAAAATGTCTTCATACGTCCCGGACAAGAATTTATATTAAATGTTTATTGATGTCAATATATTTATCTAGCCTGTGAGAACTCGGTGTGTGCATGATTTCTGAACACTTGAAAATGCATCAAATTTCTTGTTACAAATTACTCGATAGATCGAATCATCATTCTGTTGTGCTTTTCTTTATCGCAGCAATGCCTGCTAGGATTGCCATTAGTTTAACGGCTATATATGATTTTCTGAGATATTGAAAAAATTACATCCATCATACAAACAAGTTCTTTCAGATTCACGGATACCGCTCAAAATATATGGACACTTGTTTAAACGAGAAACTACTCAGACAACGTTTATCACCACTAACACCCATTGTCACTATAAACTGAACATTGTGCTTAGAGATCCTCTACACAATTTTGTAATAATCATCACAATGACATCACTTTAAATCAATTTACCCCAAGTTTATTAAGCCTCTAAGACGTAACGAATTACTGAGTAACTCTCAATATTTCTGAGATGAAGTATTATAATCGTTGTGGCTTTGTTAGGGTCCAGAAATAAATTTAATTAAGAAATATATTAACAGAAAAAAACTAATACAAGCATATACAAACGAGAGTGTTATAGCAAGAATGACGGTCCGACTGTCAGAGCTGACTGCTGGAAATTTGTCTTCCAAAAGGCAGTACCTGCTCCTATTTATAGCTGAGAGAGTTCATGCATGCGTGGGTAAATTACGATAAAAGTAATTAGTCACAATTCGAATAATGTAAATAATCTAAATGGGTTTACTTAGTGTTATAGAGTGTGAGAAAATATACTATTGAGGAGAAATATCAATAACTAAACAAGAATTAAGAAGACCGAAGATAATGATTGACGTTGCGTTTACACTTCTGGAGATCAAAGTTGACTAGGAATCAAGAAGTCGGAAGAGAGTTCCCCAAGCAAGAAATGTAACAGAAGAAATTGTTAGCATAGAACTTACGGTTACAACTAGTCATGTCTATTTGTAAGAAAAAGAGACCTTGCAGCCAAACTATTACTGCGCCTAAATTCATAAAGTCTAGGTATCACAAAGGAAAGTTCACCAAAATACTTACCATGAAAGTATTTATAGACAAAGGCACAGGGAAGGTATGTTAGGGAAAGTGACTGACGTCGAGATGCCAGATCAGGGCTAATAAAACTGCTGATTCTTCTTTCGACTTTATCAAGAATCTCTTAATAAACAGCAAGAACACCAACCCATATATGACAGTAATATTCTAAGCATGGATGAATATAGACTTATAAATATATAAGATAGATTCGGGTGAGAAAAATCGTCTTTCATGACACAATAAATCAAATTTCTTAGCAATGCTGTTAAAAAGAAAATAATGGCGGAAGTCATGTGACCAAGCGCTAAGGTAGGACTTGTGTCCGTATTCATATTCTTAAAACTTCATTCAAGGTAACCAAGCAGTGTGAGCAGATTGCCAAAAACCTCTTACTGCAAAACCTAACATAGAACAGAATGCGCCGAATTTGCATTCACATGACTACTGCTATAAAACAGAACACATGAAAGATTTATCCAACAATCTCATTGTAGAAGCCATATTATATGTGCAAAAATATAAATAACTAAAAGAAAACAATACAATTTCAATTCCTGTTTGGATTTTATCAAGAATCTCTAAAGAAATTACTGAAGCTCACACCATATGTGACTGCAATATTCTAAGCAAGGGACTAATGTAAGACAAATTCTGGTAAGAGAAAATTATCTACCTCCATACAATGAGCCAACTTTCCGAGCTACAGACTTAATGATATTAAAATGAAGCAATAGAATTGAATAAACCTAATTAAGCCTTGTGAATTTCATTGTAGCCTTGTGCGAAGAAGTGAAGAATAATAGCGTGTGTGGAATACTTTACTCTAATCTTTCAGGACTTCCCTGAAAATATATATTACAAAATATTTATTTGTGCTTTTGTCTTCAAATACGACGAAATAGAACAGAAAAAATAGTCAAAATATATCTGTAATAAAGACATTTTACCTTTTACTGTCATTATTTATTTGTTTTCAGATTGACTAAGATCGTCCTAAGAAAGGAGCTTACCGCCTACTAATATTTTAACAGCATTACCAGATTGGGCTACAAGTAGTGAAGTGGAATGCAACTGAATGGACAGTGCTACTAAATGTTGAACTAGCTGTATTATTATTAGGAAAACAAGTCCAGTTTATTTTAAACATCGTTTTAGATCTCTACCAGACGCAACGAATTTTAAACTTGTTTTAAATGCCATTACTTTTCCATTTAATATTATCTATTTGTTTCATCTTTATTATACATATATAACCTTTTAAAACCTTTTATTCTACATTCAACACCATCACTTGATAAGACACCGGAAGTTTTGAAACAAAATGGCTATTTTTGTAGTGATTTTATAACATATTTATGTTATAATTTTCTAATAAATAATTATATATATATATATATATATATATATATATGTGTGTGTGTGTGTGTGTGTGTGTGTGTGTGTGTGTGTGTGTGAGTTTTGGTGCACCTGGAGATTGATGTTCAATAAATAGAAAAAAAAATAATAGAAATCACCTGAAGCGAAATAAACATTTTAGTGAGTCTGGCTTTCGAAATAGCCATTCAATCTGGCCACTAGAGAGGAGATATTAATATAGTGTTGCAACATAAGTTTACAGCGTTTATCAATACGTAGCGTTTGAACGCATGATTTCGTTTCACACGTGACTATCATTTATGACATATATGCATTAACCTGAGAGATACCATATCAACGCTTCCTCGTGTGAAGATTGCGAATTAAAATACATTTTACATTAAAACCAAAAGCGGACGGGAATCAGGTGCATTTTCGTAATCTAATTCCCTTTTATTTTCTGGAAAGAGAAAAATCTGACCAAACAGCAAAAAAGATATGTACCGTTTAGAAAGATCGTGCCCTAGCTGAGAGTACTGTTGTAAATGTGTCGTTAGATCCAGAAGCGGATATTTTTTTACTGTTGACGATGACCAAATGAAAACACAGATTAAAAATGGTAGAGGTCACACGACACAGGACATCGAAAAGATAATCAACATATCATGCATTAGTATTACAAAACATTTAAAAACGATACGTGAATCGCTAACACGATTTCCTGCCTCAAAATTTAAATGAAAAATAATATATGCATTTAAATTTGCGATTATCCGCTCAAAGGCAACAATACGGCCCATTTTAAAAAAGAACAATCGCAGTCGAAGAAAAAAGATTGTTTACAACGATGTGAAGTGAAAAGTGGCCTTGGGAAAATGAACAGCCAGTTTATATTCAAAGTAGGTGACGATTTGTATGTGGTATGGTTGTAATGACATTGGGCATAAGAAGATACTACAGTAAAATCGAACATTGGATTTTATCAGATACTGTACCTATTTGGACCAATTAAAGACAGCAATTAATGAAAAGCGTCCGGAATTAACCAATCAGAAGAGTGTCGTCTTCTATCAAGACAACGGCAGACCCCACATCTCCTTGAAGAGCTGAAAAAATAGGATAGCATGATTGGGATGCACTGTTGTAATTACTGTACTCACCTGACCTTGTATCTTCGGATTGACACTTATATGGATGTTTACTTTTTTTTTCATGGGAAGAACTTCATTTCAGAAGTCGGTTAGAACTATACAAAACAGTTAATCATCCAGAAAGATGCCAAATTCTGGGAGAAATGGAAACATCATCTGTCTCAGTGATGACAAAAGAAAGTCCAAAAAATACCATATAATAATCTATGTACAAATATCTAAATATTGTCTTTGACATATTCTTAAAACGCTATGATTTTTTCCTCAAAACCAATAATGATAATAATAATGCTGTCACATATTGTCCAATGTTTCTTCTATATATTGAACGATTCTAGATGTTATGGTCTAATATCTTCGCACTACAGTTATGGTTCAAGGTTAGAACCAGGGAAGAACAACACGAACACAAGAGTATACTTTTTTTAGAATTTCTCCGCGTAGAACTTGTTTCTTGAGTATACTTTTTTTTAGGTTCTCTGCGTAGAGTTTGTTTCTTCAGTTTTGTTTGTCGCCACTGTTATGGCCGACGGATAGCAAAAACAGTTTGTCCTCCACGTAGAGCTCGTTTCTTCAGATCCTCGTCGCCACTGTTATGGTGCAATATCCTCGTACCACAGTTATGGTCCACGAACACAAGAGCAGAATAACAAAGATATATTACAACAGAAATATAGTACAAGAAGTTGAAGGTGTTAGTAATGACTGTCTGTCTGGAGTGAACTAATATTGTCTCGACTCGTTACACCATTCATTCGGTATCTAGCCACCCCCACGAGGGTTGCATGTGGCACAAGGCCGAGTTTAACGTGGGTTTCCCGAGCCCGTAGGCTCGACCAAAAATATACCCTTTGAACACGCTTAGACGGGTTCAGGGCCTGTCTACCTCCCCGGACGAAACCCTGCTCTTCGGTAAAGTTTCGTCCGGGTTCCTCTCTGCCAAAGCAGAGAGTTCAATAGACATGAACAGGGGCTGGTCATTCATTATACCTCTTGAGAGGCGCAGTATTTATAGTATCAGGAAGAGTCCATTATCGTTATAGGTAAGTTTCCATAATACTAGATAAAATACAAAGAGGAATCGGCAATGTTATTGGTACTGAACTGGCATGTCGACGTTAGTTGCTTTCCCACCTCAGTAACGTAGATTCTCTGTGCCTTTTCTATAAATAATTCCATAGTAATTGTTCTGCTGAGCTTTTCTCTTTGTTACCTACATTGAATTTAAGTGGAATTCTAGATTACTTGTTCTCATCATTTTACAATTGAAAAGGCTAGACGGAACCGTAAGTTCTATGCTAACAGTTTCTTTTCTCGTGCTTCTCCCTTGTGGAACTCTCTTATAGCTCTTTGCTTTCCAGTCAACCTTGATCTCCAAAAATTTAAATTCAGTTTCCATCTTTATATTCTGTCTTCATAATTCCTGTTCTTCTATTGTTCTCTGTCCCTAATAAAGTTTTCTTTTACTCATATTCTTTCACACTCAATAACACGTTGCGCCTTAGTCGATTCATTACCTTACTTGGGGTGAAATGATTCGAAAAATATAGTAATGAAGACATCAACGCCTTTCAGAAGAAATTCGTACATTGTCACTGAATCATTACCATCATCATCATCCCCTTGTCTTTTGTAATTGTAGAGCGGATCCAAGGGCAGAAGCCACACTACCTCTTTTCCACAACGGTCTATCAACGGCAACCATCAGAAATTCTGGCACAGTCATACCTGTCAATTTTTTTGACATTGTCCAACTAGTTTTTGCGTTGGCGTTCTCTCCTACGTCCACCTTCAACTGTGCCTTGCATGATGGTCTTGCACAGGCTGTCGTGCCTTGCAATGTGTCCAAACCACACCATTTTTCTCCGTTCCGTTTGACAGTGGCGAGAAGAGATCCTAATGTCCCGCAAAATTTTCATCCCTTTTCCGCACAAACTCATTGGTTTTTTTTTTGTTGTTGTTCCCAGTAGAAAATGCCAAGGAGTTTTATTATGAATTTGTTCTCAAACGCTTGGATCCTTCTCTCAGTTTCTGCCAACAATGTCCACGCTTCACATCCATAGAGGAGACTAGAGACTACCAGCGATTTCTACTTTCTCCCTGAAATGCATTCATAAACAAAGCCAAGTTTAGTATTCACAAGCCATAGTAAGAGTAAGTGGCTAAAATAAGAATATTTTCTTATAATCTCCCAATCAACTGTGACTTTACAATCGTTCTAGTCAACTTTGATCTTCAAAGATTTAAATGCAATGTCAATCATTATCTTTTGTCTTACTGTTTTATAGTTCTCTCCCCTTAATATTGTTTTTCTCATATTCTCTAACACTCAGTAATTCTTTGCGTCTTAGTGGCTTTATTGTCTTGCTTAGGGGTAAAATGATAAAAAAGCATTAAGAACTTTTTTAAAAACCAGCATTAAAAATTTTAGTATTTAATTTAAGTGCGAACACCGATCACTCTTTCAGCAAACTTTCTCATTCGTTACGAAAATAATAGATTTCAGTGGTGCTAGAAATTCTCTCAGCTTTTTCTCATGTTTCAAAATCTACAGCTAAACTGGCTCTCAAGACAACTTTAACTCTCCTAAGTCACTAATCAAATTATAATTGAATTAAAATACACCGAATTCGGTACAAGGCGCTACTTATCTATCAAATTCATGATCAATCGATCTTTTATAGGAAGGTACTCAGCGTTGATAATCCCTTACCACCAATTCTTAGCAGATATATTTTCTAGAAAGCCAGGTATCAAATATCGTCGGCTAAACCTCCAAAACAATGTGTATGCGATCGATACTCAATAGTTACCAAATTCCAAAGATTTTATGTTCAAACGAATTTAGACAATATATATATATATATATATATATATATATATATATATATATATATATATATATATATATTATTTCATTATTCGGACTATTGTCCTCATCTTTGTTTATATATTTATCACAACGTTTCGGCCGTAGTTAGCTCCGGCCTTCTTCAGGTGGTTGGAATGTCGAACTGAAGCCTTTACTGGGATAGACTGTTCAATAAAAGGTTCGGTTCGACATTCCAACCACCTGAAGAAGGCCGGAGCGTACAACTGCCGAAACGTTGTGATGAATATGGCGACAAAGATGATGACAATAGTCCGAATAATGTAAATAATGTACATAATACCTCATCTCAGAAATATATATATATATATATATATATATATAAAGGGTCGAGCAGCGCAGATATTTGAAAATATTCACCTAGCATAAGAGTGTTTCGCAGAAATTAAATGATTTTCAGATAAAATTGACTCAGTGCAACAAGGGACTTTTGTGATATTTTTGGAGAACTCAGTAATATATTTCTTCTAATTAAATAGAAGAAAAATAAAGAAGGAAAAATAGAACCCGTGAATTCTGCTTAATATATATTTGATTCCTTGATCAGGATTTTGATATATATCTATTTGTTTGTCGGTAGATGAGCAATCGTTAGGGAGACAAAGTTTTTGTTTTTTTGGATGCATCGATAAAAGATAACAAAATATAGATAGATAGATAAAGTTGTCTTATATATAGAGGGAGGGGGCGAGATAAACAAAGAGGAAGTAGTTTAACATACATATACATAGACTAAACTACCTAGTTAGCTAGCTAGATTGATTGATAGATATATAGTGTTCTCGGATATATATATATATATATATATATATATATATATATATATATATATAGATAGATAGATAGATAGAGAGAGAGAGAGGAGAGAGACAAAGAGAGATAGAGAAACAAGTCGTTTGGCATATACATATTGTTGAGGGTTTCTCCCCTTTTTGCACTAATGGACTCACCCAGTATATACATATACTACGGCTACGTGAAGACCCGACAGAACAAGACCGTCGAGTCGAGTCCAGAGTGACAGAGTAAAAGGTTGTAGGTAACCGGGAGAGTGAGGGGTGAGGTAACAGCGTTCGTAGGAGTCACAGTGAGCGAGCACGTAGACTCAGTAAGAAGTCATACAGCGATACTTCAATATCAAAGATTGTATATGTATATTGTGCTACTCACCCGTATTCCTGGAACTACTAACCTGCTTTGAGATAGCTAGCTAGCTAGCTAGCTAGCTAGATAGATAGATAGATAGATAGATAGATAGATAGATAGATAGATACGAACAGAATGAGAGAGACAGAGTTGAAGGAGATGAATAGGAATACATACATAGGAAATGAAGGGACAAACGAATGATACGAGGATGGATTAGTAAATATTTAATTAGCTAAATGCGAAAGTCATTTCCTGTAAGTACGCTCCTTAATTACATCTCACCTAGTCTGACATAGTCGCTTATAATGATTGCCGGTTTTTGTACACAATATGTGTACAAAACAAATTCGCTTCTTACCAAAATTCTGTTTGTTGTGTTTTCATCTCTCACATAATTCTATTGGCAATCCAAAGACGTAAGCAATTGGATATCAACTGTATGAAGACCCAGTCGGAATGCTGCCTGAATGCAGTAATGTCAGGCAGAAAGTTAAGAATCACTGAAATTCCCTTAAATTACATTTATACAAACCCTCACGAAACAGTAAATAAGATCAGTTTGCGAACATAAACATTATAGAGACAGGTGTCCTCATGTGTACATTTAAATGTAGATTTTTCTTTAAACTTTGTTAACTCTGACACAAGATGTGGTAACAAAAAATACAAAAAGAAAGATGCGGTTGCATTACAAAAATCTTCTATACTAGAGAGCCTGCAAACCATTTGAAAATGAAGATTAAAATTATATGGACCCTTTAAAAAAGCTGGCCATGGTCAAAAATTGTCGTTCTTTAAAGATAAATTGTCGTTCTTTAAGTATAGCATGAAAATATGAAGTGAACAGATTACTTAAATTTAACGGCTGAGGTATGAGTCAGCTATGAATAATTCTTCGAATTAGATCAGAAAAAAGTTTAAAAAAAACATAAGCAATTAAGATATTTCTAATTTTTCCGTATCATAAGAATATTTTCTGCTCATTTATAAATACCACATATACACCTCCCAAAAACTTGATGAGCACTTCGGAGTGGTGTCAACAGTTAGTAGGCTTGTCGCTCGGTCAATTACTAACAAGTAGTGGGGCACCTCGACGTGGTGTAATGGTTAGAAAATTTGTCTTGCTAGATCAATTGCGACTGGGTAGTGAGTTCGATCCTCACTGGGTCCCCATACTTTCGGCCTTGTGCCACATCTAAGCTAGCTTAGAAAATCATTTAAGCGCGCAAATTACTCATTCTGAGTAATTTCACGTCTACTTATCATCTCTCAGTTGCGTCTTTGGGAAGCGTGCACTCAAGGGAGACTCCGTCAAAGGGCAGTGTCGCAACTGAAAGAATTATACTTAGAGGTGCCGGCGCTCGGGAACAGCTGCCCGATGCAGTGCCTTCTCATTGCACTAGAGAGAAGGATCAATGCACACACCGAGGCCAGAGCAACCGACGGCTCAGGGAATTTTTGTTCCTTGCCCGGGTGTACGCGCTCGGGCTCCCCACATTAAACCGACCTTGAGTTACAACCTGACCTCGTGGGGGTTTGAGTAAATATAAATTACTACCAAGTAGTGAGTTCTAATCCTCACTGTGCGCTCAATGCTTTCGGCCTTGTGCCAAAAGTAAGCTACGCTTACTATAATTGCCAAGAACCTAGATGACATGCGTCTGGCAGCTGATTCCTTTAAGCTAACACTCACAACTCAATAGGGAAAAGACCCGCAAAAACCAAGGTCGGAAAGGTCCGTCATCATCGAGCAGATCCTATATTTATTTTTCCAGTTATGATAAACGCTTGTACTCTCCATGAGGGTTTCCGCTTCGAATTTCGCTTGGGACTCAAGTTCCCCGCTGACCTCAGGTGGACCTTTTATATACGATCCAACACTCAAGATGCTGAGAAAATGGCCGATTCCTTGTAGCTCTCCAGAACGTACCTGAATCGTTCTGCTACCGTCTATATTTCAAAAATTCAGTTGGTTGATCTTATTTAGCCTAGTATTAATACTAGGCTAAATAAGATCAACCAACTATTTCTATGGGTTTAAATAACCCATAGAAATTAATACTAGGCTAAATAAGATCAACCAACTGAAAAAAGATTTTGTAGGCAAATTTATTTTATTTTTTGAGATAATAATGATAAAAGTGATTTTTAGTGATAAAAGTCACCCATAGCTGGGGAGATAAGAAGTGGATTCATGCCTTTCCATAGGTTATTTGAGCGTAAGTAAATATAACAACCCGACTGGAATTGGAACTCGGCTCTCTGATTAACAATTCCGAGGCATTATCCTTTACACCCACACAGCCAAGCTTACAGTACTTGGTATTGTCAAACGGTCACAATCTTGGTACTGATCAGACTCGACGTTGCTTAACTTCGGTGATCGTACGGAACCCGGTGTTTTAAGCTTTATATTTAAAAGAGATCAGATCAAAAATGGAGTATTGTTGACATGTCAGCGCTACAGTTGCACAATCCGCTGACTGACTTTAAAAGCGTTTGCAAAGGCCTTGTGGAAGGTGCTTTTTCCCCGCAATCAACAACCCCTTTGCCACAGAGCAAACGTTGTACTTTCTCGCTAACGTATCATTATTTTCATGGGGCCCAAGATTTGGAACCATAGAAGAGAGGTGTAATTACGCTTGGTTTTCAAGGAACATTTTCTGGCCATTTCACAATCCTAGCTACGTAAATTTCACCCGTGGTACATCTGCCTTCAGAAATGTTCATACTAGGAAGAACTTTCAATAAACCGGGATATTTTTTATACTCGTAGCGCATAACTAATAGATATCTTTTGGTGTGCAGTCATTCTAAAAGTATTTTAGATCATTTATTTAATAGCCGTTTGTTGATTGGGAACATAATAATTGCTAGCTTCTTTGGGTTTTTGTAATGGGGTTATTGAAATAATAAATAAAACGGCATCTTACAAAATATAAGGGTTTATTTTAAGCAAGAACAATGCAAGTAGATATTTCCAAGTTCGTCTGAAATGGGAAAACACACCTGGATTTAGGCAAGATGTAACAGAAGACCGATTTTTCCGTGGGGCGATTGGAGCCCATAGGTTCGGGCAAAATTTCCCCGTAGACACCGCATACACGGGGTTGGGTTTGTCTACCTTCCCAGACGAAAGCTTCGTCTGGGTTCCCCTCTGCCCGAACGGATGTAGTTGATGCTTACTGAAAAGCAAGCTCCCGCTGAGACCAACACCATAGATGCTTACATTCCTACTGAAACAGTCAATTTAATAGAGGTGTATCCGTTCTTTGTATACCTAGGGTTATTAGTTCGATCCCTACAACGCTGGCAAAATGTTCGTTCTTCCCGCAACATCTACCAAGGAAATAGGACCGAATACAAAAACCAAAATCTCGAATTGATCTGGAATTGAAATGAAAGCAGTGATGACATGTAACCGGAATCTATCGTAAAAAAATCAGAATAAATAAACGCTAATGACTTCAAGTACATCGGCGTATGGATCAATTATAACAAGTTTATAATAGAATTAAAGGAAATTAAATGGAGAATAGGCTGCGCTAGACGTAATTCGCCCAATACTCCTTAAAAGAATCTCATCAAATCGAGACTTACTTATATGGATGTCATGAATGACACCAAGCTCATTCAGAACTATTTAAAATGGCAACTTTATACAATTGTTTTCTAAAATCAATAATTAAAATGGCTTTGAAGGAATAAAGCATTGAGTGCCTTGGACTTCATTGGACATTGGAAACTGGCTCTACAGAAACACAAAGACCTGTGCCAAATAACAAACACCACAGCAGTTGAAGACTACCAAGAACAGCAACAACTAAAATAAATAGCATATGAACTTGAAGAGAAAATAAAGACATAATCGAAATTTTAACATTACACACTGCCTCAAACAAGAGGTTGAGATGGAGACCTCCGCCAGTACTGGAAAGAGCAATAACGCTACTGGATTTAAGAAACCTATTTTCTTGAAACGTTTATTTTAAGAGGAAGATTTTAAGAATTTCAATCAAAAGCAGTAATGACTACTTGATCAAGGAATATCAAATGTTTCCTTATAGGGAAACGGCTAATAAACGGCTAGGTATATAAAAATGGAAAGGTACTGTTAATAATAATTATTAACAGTACCTTTCCATTTTTATATCCCTTGTGCTTTTATTTTTATCCCTGTTACTTTTAAATATCCACATTGTTAGTTCTAACATTACGTCATAATTGTTACGTCACCCGAATATCCATACTTTTTCCTTCGTTGGCCGTCATTATATATTTTTAATGACGTTACGAGAAGTCAAAATATATGAAGATGCCAAAATCAAGCAACTACGAAAATCTTAATATCTGTGGAGTTTTTTTTTTAACAGTAAACGGAAAATGTAATACTGATATGTCCCGGAAAGGGATATATTTGTTCGAAGCAGCAAAGTGGTTGTTGACTACTGTAACCAGGTAGGACAATCTAGCAGGTAACCATAATGGACTGGTCCTCGTTGTAGTAGTAGGCAATAGGCGAAGACAATAGACGTAGCCAATAGGCGTCGTCCATGTACCTCCACATCAGTCTGTATTTATGGCTGACACCAGCCAATCATATTACTGTGAGAGGGAACCCAGGTGTATGAATATTCATTACATCAAATACAAAAATCCGAAAGTGTATTGATATTGCAAAAGTTACTTTACAAAACACTAAGTACAATTTTAAGAAACAGGGTGCTTAACTGTCGAGTAATATAAGCCTCCACCCTGCATTGAAGCGAATGATAAACATTTTCCTCAGATGAAGAAGAACACGTTAGGAAAATATTTGGAACTCAGTTGACCTCTTGTACTCCACTCGCCACATTCACTGACGTGGCCCCAATAGATTAAATGTTTGATAAGGACTTAAATGAAAAACCAGATTAAACAGTTCGTCGAAATCATGCCCAAAATATATTGACGAGCAACCTAATACGTGGCGACAACACATTGTACATAATGTTGAATATATAATTGGATAATACGTAATTATAATTTATTTTTTTGAGAGAATAAAATAAATAAACGTCAACGGAAATTAGTTTTGGCTGAACCTATTATTTGTGTTAAGTCCTTTATAATAATCAAAATCAAAAAGTATAAGAACTAGATTTTATCGAAGTTATGCGAGTGGAATCTTTTCTCTGGTCTGATTACTCAGATCAAAATGAAAATGTAATAATCTGTCAGATATATCTCGGGTCAATTCTTCAAGGAAAACCATTAACTTACTATCGCATTACGACTTAAGACACTTTGAGTTTCGGACAAAAATAAATAAATTCAGGAAAACTGATTATAAATCGATTAACAGAATCAATAAAGACGCTGTGTTCTGAATGGACACAAAACGCCTTGCAAACAAAAAGTTTGCTTATCGTTCGATTCACACACCTCCCTGATCTTTTTAACAGGAGAATAGGTTTATATCTTGTTTCCTGTTTTATGATTTGGTTTCCGGTTCCTTCTAAAGTCTTTTTTTTCTTTTTTTTCTATCCCGATAGTCCCTTGTGTATCAGTGGCATTATTCGCCTTGCTTGGAGTTAATTGATTATTCCCCGACAAACAAAAAACACATTTCTTGCATATGTTAATGGCCAACGTGTAAGACACTGAGAGGAATTCAGGTAGTTGGTTGAGGTTTATAGCGAAACTTATCATCTTTATTTTGGTTGTTTAAAAAAGGATAAATAGTTTAAGAAAAAAAGTTTAGCTGTTGATTCAAAAGTCACTTAAGGAATTCGTAGGAAGCACGGACCTTTCATCAGAATATAGTTTCTCGTATTTTCACGTTCACTCAATCTTCGTGACTGAGAACAACGAGACAACATTTTTTTTAAAACTTACTAGCCGAGTAAATTTCAGAAATTATTGAAAAAGATTACTTAGTCGCTTTAGTATCATACTATTATAAATCATGGGTTTTTTTTCTAGAAAGAGGAACTTTAGCTCAGGGTTACATTTTTAATTCAAGCAGTGTTCACTTTCAACAGTGAGAATGCATATAGTGATTATATAAAAAATTCTTGAAAATTTACATCTTACAGGTTTTGCTGAAGAACCAATTTCATCAGAAAAACAATATCAGTCCACAAAATCGCCATTAGCGAAACAAAGTGAAATTCCCGTTAAGCAAATAGACGGTTCATTTTATCAGCATTGTTATACAAATTAGATTTGCTTGAATTTCTGTTTTTCTTCTTCATTTAAATCTATTTAGTTAGTTTTATGTGTCCCATGACTCTCCCCGGTAAGGTCGAAGAGATCGGTCTTGTTTTGTTTGCCTTGGTCAGTTTGGTTTTGTAGAGTCTGAGATGGCTAATGATACCGAATTTTGCGTGAAAGATTCTTTGACATTGATGCCAGTTTGTTCCAAATAGCGGATTAGGCTTTGGTTCGTGTTTTTCATCTTGACGTCTTCATTTCCGCTCCAGTTCAGCTCAATGTTTGGATTCGAAAACTATTGTTTCGTCTCTAATAATGGATGTCCGGAGATTCCAAGCTGTTGGTGTTACATTTCTTCATGTTTTGTTGTAGAACATTCTTGATATCTTCATTTGACTTCCGTTTTACAGATTTTCTTCTTTGAGTTGGGAGTCAAAGATTTTCTTTGGTAGCTGGTTGTCATCTATGATGTCAATTCCATCGTATTTGATCTATTCCAGTGTTAAATTAAGGTATCCGATAAACTCTAACAGCCCCCCCCCCCCGGGGCGTATGTGAATCGTTGGGAATTCCTAAGTGATGAAAAGATTTTCAGTGTATATTCGACTAGAATGTAAATCAGATAAGGATCGGAATCCAACAGGATGATAAAATTAAATATGTTAAGCAAAGTGTATACAGTTTTCGTGTATGTTTATTATCACTATTAGTTTTATTTCCTTTGATTTCTGGCGTTTACACATTGCTTTCCTAGGGACCTAAGGTTAGAAATGGCATCATGACACTTTCCACTGACAAAAAAAATTACATAGATAAAGCCCTTCGTAAAGTGTGGTCTGTACTTGTGAGAACAATTTTTTGTATCTCTTTGAGGCATGGACTTCCAGGAATCCCTTCAATTAGTCTACTGAAATCTTTTCCAACCAATCCTAGAGCTCCAACTACAACAGGGATTGTTGATGTTCCCATGTGCCACATTTTTGAGATTTCTGTTTCAAGGTCTTTGTATTTTGACAGCTTTTTGAATATCTTCAAAGATACATTGCAGTCATATCAATAAGAAGGCACTTTTTTGTTTGTGGTCTCTAATAACAATGTCTGGTCTGTTGGCTTTGATTGTTCTGTCAGTGTGTATTGCGTAGTCCCATAGAATTGTAACAGGTCCTATCTCTGTAACCGGGTCTGGCTGGTGTTCATACCAGTTTCTTTCAGTTTCCTTCCTGTAGATGTGTACAATGAGTTTCCAGATAATTTAGTTGGAAAATAAAAAGGTGTCTGTGGTTTTATTACTTCGAATTTTTGTTAAGAGAAAAACTTTAATATTATAGCAGCAAAAGAAAAAAAAAGAAAAATATCCGGAATTTTCGCTGACGTACGTGTGGACGGCCTGTCCGTGCTGACTGCTAGTCAATGTCAAATGTTTGTGTGTGCAGAGGAGAAAAGTGGAGTCAATTCTCATTGGGTTAGAATGAGTGAATTAATGATGATATTGTTATAATTATTTTATTAGAATTATTTTTGACTCTATAATTAATTTTTATTTATTTACTTTTTTATGAACACGACAAAGTGACAGTATGAGTCATTGTTTATTTGTGTATTTTTTATGGACACGACTAGCTGTTTCCACACAGGAAACATTTAAGCGTTTATTGGCTGAAAAGTTAACGTTCTTGTGAGTTGAGATTTATAAAATACTTCTTTAAAAACTGTTTTACAAGAAACTAGACTTCTCAAGTCCACTAACCATCATTGCTCTTTCTAGTAGCGAGGGGGTTCTTTTAAAAAATTGAGTTTCAAATGCTTTCACACTGCCTCAACTTCTTCATTAAATCAGTATTTCTCATGTTACATGTGCTATTTGACTTATTAATGCTGTTGGGAATCTTCAAGTGATTTTTTTTTCATTCGATGAAGTTCATTAAAAATATACAAGTACATTTATTTATAAGTACAGTACAGAATATCCACTTATTTTACACGTACGCTGAGAAAATGGCGGTATATCGCTGGTAGTTTAGATATTACTGAATGGACTGAATGCTATACACGTGTTATCCATATAAGTTTGGTTTGGTTTGGTTTACGGCATATCAACCTCAATGGGTTAATTAATGCCGACAAAATTTTTATTGCTGATAGTATGCTTTTCTTCAAAGATCTATTCCTGGGAATATTTTTCCTTGAAGAAATCTATAGCTGGTAATATTTTTTTCAATGAATGTATAGCCGTTTGTATTGCCAGTACTTTTTAAAGTATTGCTGATAATAATTTTTCCTTCAAAAATGATTGCTGGTAATATTTTCCCTTGTTACAAAGCACTTCTGGCATTAAAACCCATTTATACTCAAGTGTGGGTGTCAACGACTTGCCCACAGCTTGGACCCCAACAGGCGCCACCACCGCGGATCAGGGCGGACCCGGAAACGCTAGCAACTAAGAGGCGGCTTCACGCTACCCAAAACCTCCCGATCAGAGGCCCCGGTACCAGACACAGTTTATCGTCCTACCCAGGATGCGGATGTAGTTTATCCTCCTACCCAGGACGGTTTATCCATATACGAGTCGACAGAATGATGAAATACGAAACAAGTACGTAAATATTTATACATTATACATGTTTCGATATTTATTTAATGTTATCATAACCTTTGGAAGTGGAATAATTCAATATTCTTCTGTTTTAATTGGTTGCAGAGATGTCACGTGTGTACATTATTGTGCTAGTGTTAATTTATGTATCTATTTTTGAATTTTTGTTTACATTGGTTGTGTGGATGTCACGTGTATTACTTATGCTCTATTGATTTTTGGAAAGGTTAACCTAATTTATACGTTTTTGTTTAAAAAAAAAGGGTTCTATTAGAATGTTGGCGAAAAGTGTACAGTCCTACGTTACATCATCTGTAAATATTAAAAGGTGAAAATCTAAGAGTCATTCTTGATTATATTGTGAACGAACATAGAAAATAAAAAGAGTCCATAAACAAGGCTTTTTCTCAAACTGCATGAATTTAAGCGTGCTACTAGGCTGGCATCTCGGTCTCACCCTTTCACTGTCGAAACGGTTAAATTTAGCCATCACTTCTACTCCAACAGCTTCTCTTGCACTTCCTAACAGTGGAACTCCCTTCCTCTTATTTACTTCCCTGATAACTATAACCTTTAAATATTCAAATGTAATGTCAATCGACATCTTCTGATGTCTTGCTCTACTTCACCGCCCTTCTTTTTATCCTCTCCCCAAACACGCCTCTTCACTGTCTGTAACCTCTTGGGTGCTAGTGGCTTGGGGTGAAATACTTAAAAAATTCCTTTACAAGTTTTTTTTTATTTTTTATATTAAATTTCACCGAATGACAGGTTACAGACTCACAGAGGTTACTGTTGAAATATGTATGATTAATGAGGTATGTGATTTAAATGCAAGAGGTGGGGGGTATGAAGCAAAGGTTATGAGGATAAGGAGGATAGAAAACGTTTGCTTCTTGACTTGAAGAGGTTAAATTGTAGTGTTCAGGGAAGCATGCACGAAGCATTCTGTTCCCCAAACCAACAAGTTTTGGGGACATTTTTGTCTGGAATACGGACGAAATAACGGTGACCGACTCTTTGGAAATGAAATGGCGGGGGGGGGTAGCTGTAATACCCTGAACTACTGGGACTGAAAGATGAAGCCCGTTTAAAAATTTGCCGTAGAAATAGCAAGAGAATAAAAATAGGCTTGCGACGTTGTATCTGTTGGAACGAGACTACAGACTGAAAAAAATAAAACATCCCTCAGTATCTATTTCTGAGATAAGGAATTATTTACATTATTCGGACTATTGTCCTCATCTTTGTCGACATATTTACCACTACGTTTCGGCTACGTTTGTACGCTTCAGGTGAACACTTTATTTCGCTCACTGGAGTAGATTGTTCTAGTTCCACTTAATGGATGTCAGTTATCAGTTATCTCCTGCTAATTCCCCTCTCCAAATTCTCAACTGCCTTAACCGGGTATTGAACTTACACTCTTTGGGTCCTGTCACTGGATCTAACTAACACCTTTATCCACTGTGCCATGTGTCCATGTAACAGCGGTGTATGAATTTCTGGGTATTATAAAACTAATGTCTTCAGCAACCATTTTTACCAGTGCTCATATTTGCTGTTATCATTACATGCTTTTACCAGAGCTCATATTGCAATTTTTGTCGTTATTATTTCTTTTCTCTGGTACTCCTTATTACTGATTCCCATACTGTATTCATTTCTATGCTTGGTCGGCTCAGCAGATTTTTGTGGCCTATCATAAGTTTACGAATTTTCCAATGGTGTTCTTTGTCTCTGATCTCTACCTGATCCCAGAGAAGGCGGTGATCTCCCTTCTCTCTCCATATGTGGTCTGTCACACCTGATTTTTCCACTTCCCCTCGTGTTACAGCTTTTTGGTGTTCTTGAAGCCTTACCTTAAGGGGGCGGCCTATCTCCCCTTTATATTTCTTTCCGCAGCGGCACGGGATGGTGTACACACAGTCTTTAGTCATGTTCTCCTCTATGGGGGGGTCTTACTCGAGAGAGATATCTACGAAGTGTCGTCAAGCTTTTGAAGATTGTCCTGATGCTATATGGACCTCAGATGTCAATAATATAAATTATCCTTCACAAGATGGCGTAAAAGCTTTTTGGAAAAATGTATGAAAAGTGAGAGTTGAGAAGCTCCATTTTAATTATTGCAGAAAAACTCCTTTTTATTTAATCTGACTCTTGTAAAGTTAACAGCATATCAAAGGAGTCGGATGCTTCCTGGAACGATAGAACGAGGCGACCATTTTCCCAGCATATTTAAAAATGCATATGAGGCGAAGTTCCACGTTCAACACATAGAGCCTTCTTTGATAGATTATTTTTAGCCGTGGAATATTAATTTGGTAGTGAATTGGTTGGTTGTTTTGTTTTATGACATTACAACCTCAATGGGTCATTTAATGCCAACAAAATTTTGAAATAGATTCATAGGGATAGTTTGGTAAAAAAAAAAATGTGTGTATGTATACATATATGTTTGAAGCATTTTTCAGTTACTCATATTTTTGTTGCTGGTAATATTTTTTTTTCAAAAATATATTGCTGGTAATATTTTTTTCAAAAACATATTACTGGTAATTTTTTTTTTTTTCAAAAATATATTGCTGGTATTATTTTTTTCTTCAAAAATATATTACTGGTAATGTTTTTTTCAAAAATATATTGCTGGTAATATTTTTTCTTAAAAAATCTATTGCTGGAAATACTTTTTATAAATTATTTTTGGTATTAAAACCTATTTTTACACATTCATGGTATTTTTTACGCCAATTTCGGGGTTAACTATTTGCCCATACCTGGGACCCTAACAGTTACTACCACCCCGGGTCAGGGTGGACCTGGGAATACCAGCAGTTAAGAGGTGGTTCCACGCTCCTCAAAACCTCACAATCAGACGTAGTTTATCATCTTCCCCAGGACGCGGATGTAGTTTATCGTCATACCCAGAACGCCGATGTTGTCTATCGTCTTATCCAGGACTCCGACGTAGTTTATTGTCTTACCCAGGACGCGGATGTAGTTTATCGTCATACTCAGGACGCGGAGAAGTTTATCGTCTTACCCAGGACGCGGAAGTAGTTTATCGTTATACCCAGGATGGTTGGTAGTGAACTTATAAAGGATGTAAGACATGTTAGAAGGAAAAGCCTTTAAAAAGTTTTGGTGATTTGTGGTTTCTTTTTTATGTTACGTTATACGGATACTAGGAATTGTTTATTTAATTGATTTATTTATTTGTTTATTTAATTGATTTATTTATTTACGGTTTATCAACCTTTTGCAGGTTACTTAAAGCCAGAAAATCTTGTTGGGTTATAAGAATTTGGGGCAGATAATAATTATTTACTGGCACAAGCGGGAAAAGAAGTGGAACCAAGGTTATTTGCCCGTAAATAAATATAACGAACCCGAACGGAATTGGAACTCGGCTCTCTGATTTCTGTTATCATTTGTGTCCCCTTCCGCACACCCAAGCTTAAATCCCCTGGAATTCTCAAGAGATCAACCATTTAGTCACTAACCACACTACATTTCAGTGATCATACGAGAACCGGAGTTTCAACGTGATATGGCCGTAATCACGGAAACTATTTTGAACAATGACGTTATCAATCTTTTCATATAAATAGACGCTATGTTGAGGGTGGGTTTGTTTAAATTTTCTAGCCATGGGCCATATCTATGACGGGTTGCGTTATGCTACGCATCTGCCGTTGACTGATAGCAGACAATTAAAAGATTGGTTCCCGTTCTTGTTGTAGGATAAATGTAAATTTGATCTGGATTTGATTAGAACCAAGAAAACCAGTCAGAAAATTACGATAACAACGAGATAGAAGAGTTGGGCGGAATATTTCACCTCAGAAGGTGAGAACTCGAAGAAAAACATCTAGAAGGGCAACTCCGAATTCAACACTGTGAACCAGGACACAAGAAAATCGTCTAATAGCTTTCAAAAGAATAGTCATTTTAAGGTACAATTTATGCGCTTGTCAAAAAGGAATACGAGGCAGAAGACTAATTTGGTAAAACTAAGGAATGTTAGATATATTCGCGTGACTCATAAATAATTTCCATTTTTGGAAACAAATTTTAATATGGAAATTATAACCATAATTACCAATCATACGTAGAAGTAAAGAAACGACATTGGATTGCCAAGGATATATCTCCACAATTGACCACAAAAACCGTGTGAGAAAAGTATTGCCGTACGTGTAGTAATGTCGTCGTCGTCTAATTAATTTAGGGTTCTTAAAATATAATTAAACAAGAAATGCACATTTCTACGTCCAGCAGCTGCAATAGGCCTGTAAATGTTTGTCCGTCAAAAAGCGTCGAATAGAACAATTTTGAATTCAGAAATATAGGAAGATGAAGGAAACTACGCCATTACCTTTCACAATAAAAGCCATGGTAAGACATTTTTTAAATCGTCCATAACATATATATATATATATATATATATATATATATATATATATAAGTGAATATTGAAGTCAACAAGAAGCAATCGGCAGGCTACAATTGCGTCTAGCATGAAAACAGCCTGTCTTATCTGAGTGTTGACTTCATCTTCACTTTTATATTTACATACGCTCTATCTCTGATATTGAACACTTCATCCCATAAATTTAGCACACCTTACGAGTATATTTCTTCATATATATATATATATATATATATATGTGTGTGTGTGTGTGTGTGTGTGTGTGTGTGTGTGTGTGTGTGTGTGGCCTCTCATTTCGACCGGAAGACGCCAACTAAATAAACAGGCATAAGTGACTTTGATAGAAAAAAAATCATTTTACCTTTCATTCTGACCCGAAAGCTCCAACTAACATACGAAGATGAAACTCGTTGTCATTAAAAAAAAAAACTTTTCCGCTTTGTTTCATTTCGTCCTCCCATATATACGGATAGATAGATAGATAGATAGATAGATAGATATGAACAGACTAAGATAAGTAGCTAGCTAGCTAGATAGAGAGGGACGGACCTAGATAGATAGATAGAGATGGACAGACCTAGATAGATAGATAGATAGATAGATAGATAGATAGATAGATAGATAGATAGATAGATGTAGGTATAGCTGGCCACTCGTATTCGAGGATAACCGTCTACTAGGGTGGCTAGCCAATCCCGATTGCAGACGCTTGCTCAGGCGCATTTATCTTTATTCAACACTCACAGAGTCCACCTGTGATTTATACTGCAACTATGTTGAGCAGATTGTAATTTGTTTCTGGGAAAGAGCGTGTTATCTAGCATGGTTAATAATTTGAAGAAGGCCCGCACGCCCAAGCCCTCGATCACGATGACTTGTGACTTTGTGCTAGCACAGCTATCGACGGCACCCAATTATAAATAGATTGATATGAACAGACTGAGATAGATAGATAGATTGAGAACAAAAATAAATAAATTTGTTTTTATTTCTTATTACTCATTCTGAAACTATTTAAAAACGAAACATATATTTGGATAATAAGAATTTTTGAGAGATGATTATTATTTTCTGATACATGTCTTACTATTTAATCCATAGCTGTGAGGAGAAGAGGTGGATTCATAAGTTTCCAAAATTTATTTGCACCTAACGGAATATAACGAACTGGGATTCGAACTCGGATCTTCGATTTCCCATTCTGAGATATTATCCATTACACCAGACTTACATCCATACTTACCACACCTGGTATTCCTAAGCAGTCACCTATCTTGGCACTGACCAGTTTAATCATTGCTTAACTTCGGTGATTGCATGAAACCTGTGTTTCAAAATGATGTGGCCTTAAGCATAGATAGATAGATAGATAGTAAGTAAGTAAATTTGTTGATATTTATGTTTTATTTTAAAATATATAAAGATTGGCATGATTTATAAAAAGTTATAAACTCAAATATAAAACGTTATATGAGAAATTTGTTTTTGGAAACGGAGAACAACATTGGAAATTGCAATAAAAAGTTGAACAGAGTTCACAGAACAATCGAAAAAGAAATTGAAAACAGAAATATATGAATAATAAAAGATTGTCTTCAAGAAGCACAGAAAAAAATATGAAAAAATTAGAAGATAGTTCACCACAAAAATAGTGGATTGCCCATTATTAAAATAATAAGCTGATGGTGCAAGTACAATCAGAAAAAAAAGATGCATGTATTAAAAAGCTTGGCTAAAGGCATGAAAGCAACAAAAATATTACATTTAAATAAACATCATACAGATTGATTAATTACATGAAAACTAATTTCTTAGTTATAATGTTTATTAATGGATATAGTACTACACTAATGTCTAGGCTAAAGGTTGAGACCTACATGGAAAGACTCCATAACAGGCTTGAATGACAACAGGAAGTAGATGCAGTGATGTTTCAAGCTAGGGTTATTAGAGACAATTTTAAAATTTCTTTCAAAGTATAATTATAATATATCCTTGGACATTATATCTTTTACTTGACACGGTTCACCTAAAAGAACATTAGTTACTAATTACTAAAGAGTCAATGAATGCAAAACAATGGCTTCCACATATCGCCAAGAATGTTTTCAAAAGATATGGAACTATTGGGATTTTTGCAGACTGTCATATCGATAAATATCTTTGATATGTTATTTTGGATTCAGTCACTTCCCAAACGCAGTAACGAAGCTTCCCTGTGCATTTTCTATATACACCCTTGTGCAAATTAATTGAAATAACCGCTTTAGTTTCCTTTCTTTCGACAGACGGTCACTTTTAGCCCCACTGGAATGACAACGTGTAATCGATTTCTATTTTTGTTTTGTTTTTTGTTTTTTATTTGTTGCCCAGATTAGGTCATTTGCAGTCGTGTGCAGTAATATCAATATATTTTCGGGGTGTATGATGAAATTTGTTTGGCCTTGAAAAATATTGCGTCATCTGTGATTGCATCAGATTTTCACCACGCCCAGACCCTATTGTCTCGATTGTCGATTAGTTGTCCTACGGCCATTGTCTGCGATGGACGTTACTGCAAAGAATCGTACGAAAATTGTAACTTTGCATGAGCACAATGGCAAGCCTTACCAGTGGGAAAATCAAAGTATTATTGTCTGGCTCAGAAACTCTCCTGATTTAATTCCAATCGAGAATTTGTGTTTAATCTGCAAAGAACGACTTCGTGGAATGCACATACGAAGTACTAACATATGCACTGGGTTATGCTTCATTTGAAAACATGTTTCATTGGAAAAATACGTAAGGCGTCTGGATAGGCATATATGGTCGAAAATATTTACGTTATATTGATTGTGTGTCCAAAAATAACATATTTTCTACAAAAACCAAATGCACATCAACTAAAACAAGATGAATCTTCACTTAGAAATATTATAAAGAAATACACTACCCCAATTGATCCGAATAAAAAATTGAATTAATTGTCTACTACAAAAATTTTAAAACAGCTAACCTGACCCTAAAAATAACAACACACCAGCAAAATCAAAATTACTACGAACGAACATTATCTATGAGTCCAAATGCCCCTTAAAAATAATTACATCGGTCACACAACTACATGCCTATCCAGACGCCTTACGTTACACCTATCTAACCATAGCTCTTTTAGAATCGATTTAAACACACACACAAACTTACTAGACTCCATCCGAAACATACGAGTAGAAAATACAAACATAATAAACTCATCCACATGTAAAAAAAATAATAAAAATAATGGAAGCTTAATGATAGAAAAGAAAAAGGCAACACTTAATAATATTAACTAAGAACACGGCCATAATGTGCTGTATTCGGAAAATAAAACATCTCTATAACACTAAAAACATGCACACAACCCACACACCCAGTTAAATTGAAAAAATAAAATCGACCCAGATAATGGTTAAAAGTACAATTATAGAACATTTGGACACTTTCTACACACTTTGTGTCCCAAAAATTCTGTGTTCGAAGACAAGAAAAATTAAATAAAAAGCTTAATCGTATTACCTTGTCTGTCGTCTTTAATGAAACATGTATAAATGAAGGATTGCTGCTAAATACACAACATATATATATATATATATATATATATATATATATATATATGTGTGTGTGTATGTATAATGGACTCTTCTGTCGTTTTCGACGTATGAGTGTGTTTCAGCTGTTTTTATGTTTATGCCTTGCATGATACAACAATCCTGAACGCAAAACTGAACTGTAGATTACCCACACAGATGATTTGTTTAGAGTAGTGAAGGTTTGTTTAGAACCAAGCACATTTTTCTGAAGAGCCGAGTAGACAGATTTATTTAGAAATCATTTAATTTGCACATTGTTTGCCTACTAAAACGTAACTCCAGCCCTGACAAAAATCTATATTCTAATATTTCCAATACGAATTCATGTTCTAAAGCTGAACAACACGACATTTTGCTCATTTAAATATAACTACGTCCTGAGAATTTTATTAGCATTGGAAAAATAATTTCTGTAATAAAATCTTATGTAATATAATTTTTTCCTTCATAAATGAAAAATTATTATTAATATTATAATTTTAGTCCCTCAAAAACTTCCTTTATTTCATAATGTTGTTCGTTATCTTAAAGTACTGACTGATCTTTTTTTTAATCTCCAACAGTTAAAACATGATTCGGAAGTAATGAATTAGCCCATGATGAGATTTGAATATAGTTCCGTTAACCTTAAGAACCTGTCTTTCTTGGAAAGATACTCATCGATAAGGTCACCGAGGCGAATTTGCAATTTAGCAATATAGATAGTTTTATTTATCCAATTCTGTATACAGCTTACTTCTGAATTATATTGAATTATGATTCTTCTACATTCAGTTACCAGATTTGCGTTAATCCCTGTCATTACCTCAGATAAATAATAGACCAATCTGTTTCGACCGCGAAGAAAGATTAAATGGAAAGTCAGCTTCCGGGAAATGAAACAGTTGTAGTTTGAGACGAGCTGCGATCTGTTCCAGTTAGATGGTCGAACTCTCTGCTGAAGGGCAAAGCCTCGTCCGGGGAGGTAGACAGGCCCTGAAGCCGTTTAGCCGTATTCAAAGGGAATATTTTTGGCCGAGCCTACGGGCTCGTAGTACCCGCAATAAACCGGCCTTGTGCCACATACACCCTCGTGGGTGTGCTGTTAAATATTAACAGCTGTAGTTTGAAACTAGCTGCGATCTGTTCCAGTTAGACAGTTGAACTCTCGGTCTTCGGGCAGAGAGGAACCCGGACGAGGCTCTTCCGAAGGGCAGAGTCTCGTTTGTGGAGGTTGATCAACCCGATCCCGGGATCTATTGGAATTTTTCGCTGAACCTACAGGCTCGGAAGGACTACGTTAAACTCGTCCTTGTGACACATCTACCCTCATGGGGAGGGGGCTAGTAAATATTGAAACAGTTGTAATTTTTTGAATTTGTACCGTCTTTGTATTTCTTCAATAATGATAGAACCTTTGGTTTATACCTTAACTTTGGTGGGCTTAACTCAGTTATAGTTGATGGCCTGGCGTGATAAAAAGCCGCCATTACACTCAAAAACCTTCATAACGCTGATTTCTGACATCCTGCAAGCACAAGTATCGAAGGTTTCTGCATAGTTATGCCTTCCCAATTTCACTCACAAATCTTGAGTCAACCAGTTGTATGTTTTTTCCGACATTTTTAGACCGTATTGGATGCTGGGATCACACCTCCCCAGGCTGAAATAACATCAAGAACATCACCCCCCATGTCCTTTAAATAATGAGCAGAACACATGAATATTATTACTACTGTAATATTTTGTTAAAGTTGTAAAGCTAGAAAAAATATAGCGATGCATTAGGACAATTTTTACAGGTATCTTATAGCAACGAAACTTACACAAAGCTTTATTAAATGACTGAGTTAAGAATAATGTTACAGTATTTACATTATTCGGACTGTTATCCTCGTCTTCATTGCCATATTCACAACGTCTCGGCTGTTTTACGCTCCGGCCTTCTTCAGGTGATTGGAATTTCGAATCGAACTCTTTATTTCATCCACCGGAGTATATTGTCCTAGTTCCACGTGTCATGACTCTTCATAATGTCTCTGGAGAGTTGAGTTAAAGGGAAATAACACGGAGATCCAGAAGAGGCATGGAACGTGAAACTAGAACAATCTACCCCGAAAGAAAGGGTTCGGTTCGAAATTTCAATCACCCGAAAAGGTCGGATCGTACAACGGCCGAAACGCCGTGAATATGGCAATGAAGATGAGCATAACAGTCCGAATAATGTATATACTGTAAGTAATCATGATACCTCATCTCAGAGATATTGACAGATAAGAATTATGTTTCATCAGAAACTTTTTCTTCTATTTCTTCTATGTGTCTCTTCAGGACATAGGTGATCCACAACTTCCTGTGGGTCTTTTTGTCTATTTGCTTAGGCTGCTCTTCTGCCATCCACTCACACAAGTTCGTCAGCTAAGTCGTTCGCTGCCTTTCCTACCTCTTTTACACTCAGTATACCTTTTGAGTATTAAATTTTCCAAGCCCTCTTTCCTCATTTTGTGTCTAAGTATTTTAACTGCTTTTTCTGATTATAAGTAGAAGTGTTCTTTTTATGTTTCCATTTTCTTTAAAACTTCATCGTTGATCACTCGGGCCTTGAATGAAACTATAGAACTATATTTCTCCTGTCTTTTGCAAGATGCTGATCCCAAAATAGAAACAAAAGAACATTCTGACGATGATAAAAAAAACAAAACAAACCAAGATAAATAAAATGTCATCAAATATTTCAGTCTTTCTTATTCAAATTGGAAAACTGAAATGTTTTACCGGATTTCATTCATCTTGTTTTTTTTTATTTTTATGATCATCATAATGCTCTTATGTTTCAATCGCCATCTTGTACAGAATTCAAGCAACCAATCTTGTTCTCTGTTGCTAGCAAATTTATATGATAAAATATGCCGCAGCATATTTGCTAGGAAGTAAAAAATAAAGACCATTAGGAATACATTGAGTTTGATACCCACCGTGTGCATTCACTTCTAAGTTTATGCCAGAATAATTACAATAAAAACTAAACATTATACTTGTAAATTTTATCAAATTGTTAGTCTTCAGGCATGCAACCGAAAAATACGAAATATTTTTATCGCAAATGCAAGACCTACTCTGATCACAATAAAGCGAAATATTCATAAAAATCAATTAATAATTTAAGACTGAAAGCAATTAATTCAGTTGTTCAAAATTTTTGAAATCTGACTATCGCAAATTTTGCAATATTTTATCAGAAATTCGAAGACGAAATATTCAAAATCGATTTTCTTTTACTTTATTGAAACCTCGAAGAATTTTTTTTTCTTCTATCATTTCACTCCGCGTTCAATTGCTCCACCCACAAACTTTCTTAATATATCCTCAAAAGCATTGGACGAAATACATGATTGATTCGGATTTATAGGAGAAGGAATTCGTAGGTTGATATTGACAATGTGAAGAATTAACAGGAAACATGCAAAAAATAAAATAAAATAAAACTTTCGTAAAGATTTGATATATATATATTGATATGTATATATGTGTATATATGTATATATATATATATGCATATATGTATATGTATATACATATACATACATATGTACATATATAGATATATACACATACGTACATATATATATATATATATATATATATACATATACACATATATATATGCATACATACATATATATATACATGCATATATATATATATATATACATATATACATATATATACATATATATATATATATATATATATATATATATATATATATATATATATATATATATACACACAATCTTATGATGTAAATCCCAGACTTTATATCAGTGTTAAGTGACTGAAATAAAAAATTTTTAAGTAGAAAAAGGAATCAAAATCATTTGGGGCCACTTTCGTGGTATTCTGTTTTCTAAGAACACGTTTTTTATTTGACCATTATGTGTGTCTCGAATCATGAGAAAAGGCATCAACAATAAATTTTATTTATTTTTTCGATTGCTATATTTTATCGCATTTCTCGGGGTCAGAAGTTATTTTGAGAAACCGTTATTCGAACGATCAGAATGGTAGGAAGTGTCTCAGACTATTCGTGATATCTCTCTTTTAAGGTAAACTTTGCCACCCCACACAATCTTTAGCATTCATTTCGTTCTCTCTCTCTCTCTCTCTCTCTCTCTCTCTCTCTCTTACAGATTTAGATTTACACTCTCGCTCCCCCACACACCGCCACATCTCCCTCACACATAAAGGTAATAATGAATAATAAATTGGTCAGTGGAATACGCTAGCCAAAATAAAGAAAAAAAAGAATATTTGTATGACATTTCTTGTAAAGCCAATAAAATATATAACCAACACCAATTCTATTTTAACCTTTTAATTATTAGTCAGGGACTTAGAAAATAAAATTGCCCGGTCTAGCTTTCCAGTTAAATATGAGAATTTATTTTATTAAATATCATTTAACATTATGGCTATTTGTGAGCATACAACTGATTACACAAACACAATACATACATATATATATATACATGCATACATATATCTTTTTTATATATATATATATATATGGTGGGTTATGGTTTATATGTATATATATATATATATGGTGGTATATGTTTTATATATATATATATATATATATATATATATATATATATATATGGTGGTACTCGTTTTGAAAAACCTCGGATAGCTCAACTTGCAGTAGAACAAATCGGTAAACAAGGAAAAATGGGGAATAAAAAAAGAAAGAACCAAGAACATTAAAACAAGGTGAAAACAATCGTCCAGTGTTTAAGCTCAAAGTTCAAAGAAAAAAAAAAGCCAAAACGAGTAAAAAGACAACTAGTTGAGCAAGTCCATTTGTAATTGACAATCAACACCCGAAGGCTCTATTTGACCAAAACCCACGTCGAAGTGTCAGAGAAATGTCTGAGGTAACGAGTGTCAGCATTTCACCAATATGGAACCATCTCAAAAGAATTGGCAAGGTGAAGAATCTCGATAAATAGATTCCACATGAACTCAGTGAAAGTCGATTTCTTAAAGTCTATATACTATACTGCTTTTGCGAAATTCGATTGATCAATTTTGTGATCAAATGGTGACTTGTGACGTGAAATTTATCGTTTATGACAATCGTAAACGATGGGCCCAATGGTTTGATCATGATAAAAGACGTTTTAAAATCTAGATATCTAGATTGGCGATCGATTGAGGTGCTGTAAGCTTGTATGTTTGGTTGTTTTAATGGATAATGGCTCTGAATTGTTAATCCGAGAGACGAGTTCTAATTCCAGTTAGGTTCATTATATTCACGCGCAAACACCCTTGAGGAAAGAAATGAATCAACCTTTAATCCTCCCTGGTGTGTTTCAATTAGTAAGCATATATATATATATATATATATATATATATATATATATATATGTATATGTGTGTGTGTGTGTGTGTGTGTGTTTTATAATTTTTACATACGGACAAAAGCAACTTACTCACTACCAGGGTATATTCTTGTTTCGATGTGGCTGAATCTCGACAGGTGAGAACCAAAGATGGTTAAAAAAAACATCACCATTTTTGGTTCTCACCAGTCAATGCGCAGTCGCATTGAAACAAGAATGCATCTTTGTAGTGGGTAAGTTTTTTTTTTCTTCGTATGTAAAAATTATAATAAATAATTATAGCTATACTCTTGGTATTGAGGTCTTTTTTGAATTAATACTGTCAACGTTAGAATTTATATTATTTTTGTTCACATTACATTCGGATATTTTATATATATATATATATATATATATATATATATATATATATATATATATATATAGTGAACATTGAAGTCAACACTTAGAGGTGACGGGCTGTTTTATGCTAGACGCAATTGTCAGGCCACGTGTGTTGGTTTTCTTTTCTCGGCCATTTATATATACGGGTCAGTGGTGCATTGTGTGTAGTCTATTTTGGCGGTTATTTTGCTGGAAGTCGTTTATTTATTTATTTATTTATTTATTATTTCTTACCTTATATATCTATTTATTTTTATTTTAATCAGTGTTTTATTAACGTAGTAAAAAACCCGTGAACTGCAAAATCGTATTACCCTTTGTATTGCTAATGATGGAGGACGTGTGGAAACTTAAAAAAAACTTCAATAAAACTTTAAAAAATACAGATTTACTTCTTTCTAATCCTTTTTACAAATTATTTCTATCGCAAATACAAATAAAGTTATAAATTTTTTAAAGTGCACACGAACTTTATGGACACCTCGTATTGTGCCTGAATCAATCTTTTATGCAAGTGTAATTCTCCTCATTGCAGCAACATTTCACAATTCATTCAGTATAAACCTTCAACGTGCAGTGAGTGAAAAATATGAGACTAAGATGGCGCAGTGAGAGGTTAGCATCAGCCATACTAATGGATGGAAAAAGTTCTAAAAAATTCTTTAAAAGTTGATCATTAAGTGCATTTTGTCTATATTTCTGAAATGAGGTATTATGTAGACTATTTACATTATTCGGACTATTGTCCTCATCGCCATATTTATTACAACGTTTCGGCCGTGGTACTAGAACAGTCTACCCCAGTGTGCGAAATAAAGGGTTCAATTCGACATTCCAACCAACTGAAGAAGGCCGGAGCATACAACGGCCAAAACGTTGTAATAAATATGGCGACAAAGATGAGGACAATAGTCCGAATAATGTAAATAAAGTGCATTTTGTTTTGTATGCGTTGAATCTAGTAAGCTATTTCTGGCCTCCAGTTAACAGATGATTGGAGGTCATTTGCAAGAACATCTGCCAATTTGATTTTATCGAACCTATCAAACGTAGTGTTAAGACTGGAGTCAATAGTTGTGTTTGCATTCAAACTAATGTCCTTTTTTTAATTTTTATTTAAAGGAAAGCAGGTTCCCTTAAGTCATTTATTCGCGTCCTGGGTAAGACGATAAACTGCATCCGCGTCTTGGGTAAGACAATAAACTACATCCAACAGCAAGGCCTCTGATCGTGAGGTTTTGAGAAACGTGGAACCACCTCTTAATTTCTGGTGTTCCCAGGTCCGCCCTGAATCGGAGTGGTAGCACCTGTTAGGGTTCTAACTCTGAGCAAATAGTTAACACAAACTGTGGTCAAAACACTATGAAAGTATAAAAATAACTTTTTTGTAACAAATTATTGCCAGCAATGAATTTTTGAAGACAAACTTATACCCAGCAATACATTATTACCAGCAATACATTTTTGAAAAAGAAAAAAATATTAGCATCGAAACACTTTTGAAAAAAATATTACCAGCAATAGGAATCTTGTCGGCATTAAATAACCGATTGAGGTTACACATCAGAAAACAAACCAAACCAAACCAAGCCATTTTTATTCTCGAAAGCCTATATCTGTTTAGTTTCTTATCCAAACAAAGCGAGAGAATTAATTGATATATTTTTAATCCGTCATTTATATTATTTCACAAAAAGGAAAAACAGAGCCTTGCTTACTGTGACGTTCTTCATGACGGGGCAGTAAACTATGCCGGATTATACGGTGGTTTTCCAATCAAATGGAAACGCAGGTTCTATCCCTACTGGGAGATACATTTTCTTTACTAAAATTTCTTGAATGCACAGGCCAATAGATGTAATACTCACTGTTTTCTAAATAAAATACGGCGTCTATTTCAAATACGAAGTGTCCACTATAATAACATTTGAAGCAATAAAAAAATGCCAGCTTCAAAAATTCTTTAGAGTTGCATTCTTTACGCTTTGGATACGAGCAGATAAAAAATCCTAATCTGAGGGAAGAGGATGTGCTCTACTTTAAAATTGAAAAAAATATTTCGTGGCCGAGTTATAAAGCGCTACGAATCAAACTAGTTTTGCCTACTAAGGTTTGATTATCTCCGAAGAACACTGAAAGACATACTACACTGTTTGTTTAATAAATAAAAATGTGTTCTTTATTTCAAATACAACGTCTCCATTATAAAACACGTTTGAAGTAATATATATATATGTATTATTATTTACATGTGGACTATTGTCCTTGACTTTGTTGTAGCTATCATAACCTGTAAGTGCTCATAGCTGAGCATATAGGCTGATTGTTTCAGATACCTTACTCTTCAGTCTTCCTCTTTGTCTACTATTTCCACAAGCGTTGATGGAAGCTCCGAAATGTGATTTTTCAATATTCCGCCAACCTTACTATTACGGGACAGCTAATTTCCCATTTTATATTAATTACTGCAATTGCATGGGATGAACTACACGCAGTTCTTAGTCATGTTCTCAAATGTTTTAGGTTTGATTTGGTAGAGATTTCCCCATAGGGTGGAGCTGCTTCTGAATATTGTCTTCATGTTGTATACAGGGAGGAACACCTGAGAACCATACGTCTGAAAGGAACTCTGCATATACTATGATATGTGGTCTTCCCTCTTCTTAGTAGGTTTAGCAGAGAAATAAATACGATATGTTGATATACGTTGATAAAGAAAATTAGAAGAGAATTAACATTAATAAAGATAAATCCACATATCAGAAATTCCACGGTATATCATTCGTGCTTTTCACGATAAGTAATCATTTGAATGAACAGATGCTTCAAGTAATTATTAATAAATTCTATCCGGGTATGTGACGGTTGCGTAACGATTATCTGCGCTGATAGCAGAACCGGTACGCTGTGTTCAAAATAGTCAGCTGAGCTCACTTTTACACAAATTGTGACGAAAGACATCACTTACCTCAGAATTCGAAACGAGCGTTTGCCGGCAAAGTGATGACAAAAAGAAATATGGCCGCTAATGGAGACACAATTTATGCGCGCCTATCTCGTCCAAAACGAGACGATATTTGCACACATGCAAATTTTGGCCGTATTGGAATAGTTTAAAAAGTCGTTCGGCGGACAGCGTGCAGTAGAGTCGGACGTACAGATTGACAGACGGGCAAAGAGGAAGTCGAAGTAGGCGTGGCTAAATTGATGTCTGTTCCACAACTGCCCAGTGTAGCGGCTGAGAAAGAGAGTCGACAGAAGAAGAAGAAGAAGAAGAGCTGACCTGCCGGCGAGCACTGCACTTTTTGACCCCCTCATCACCATTTTTCCCTACACAAATGCCTTTAGAGAAGACATGAACCATCTATCCATGCCGTACCGTAAAATATGGATTAAATAGTTTGTGTTACCAAAATTATGGAGAAGACAACGGGAACCCATTTTATTATGATTATCATGGCAATACGTATGTAATAAAGAAACGGAAGATGATAAATACCATAATCCTCTACGCTTCGAAGACATACGGATTTTTAGAAATATTCCGTGATATTGCAGTTTACATAAACAACTGGCACAGAATTGCCTTTTGTGTTTATAAAGGTACTATCCAATTAGAAGCCAAAATGCAAGTGTTCAAGATTTTGAGGTTTTTCTCTTGCTTGTTGATTATGCATCTCTAAAATCTGCGATAGCCTCGTGTATTATAACTGAACAATAAAAGCAGATTTATGGAATGAAATAAAGATTGGCATCTACCTGATTAATATCGTTCCCTGTATATCAATTTTTCATATGCGGTGTTTTTCACTTCCAAAAGACCGACCGTTTTTCATCATCTCCTTATTCTCAGGGCGTATCAATTGACCATCTGCTATTATATAACCCAAGGCGCTATCTACGTCATCACTTGCCAACAATATATTGGTCTTTTGATCAAAACAAGACGCTTCCCCTACGCCGGAACATGTATTGAATAGAGAAATAATATACTGGTAGTTTAGCGCGAGATATTCTTGTGCCCTTTGAGACGCTTGATGCCAGTGACTTGACAGATCCATCATTGTTTAATACTTATTATAGCAATCTTTTCAAGATGGTCACCGAGGAAATCGTATTCAGTGACACAGAGAGAAAAAGAAGCGATAAGCATTAGCCTTTGCTCCTAAATTACGATGAACAACGCCATCTTGAACTGAATAATTTACACGAACTTTTTGTCCTTTTTTTTTTCTCTTTTTCCATTGATTTTGTATGTCAACGATTAAAAAAAATGAAAATACCATTGACAAAAGGATAGATCGCTAAATAATACTAAAATTAAATAAATATCAACTGCAAAAAATAATTTGGAGAAAAAATTCGAATAACTATTTATGATTCATGTAAATAAGGTTTCTAACTTAACAACATGATTTGAAAAAAAGTTTCAAAGAATATTTAAGATATTCGAATTACATTTTCATTCTCTTCTGCATTTCGAAGATAATTCTCCTGTGTTCTTTTATTCTAGATATATAGTGGTTCGGAATCAATTATTTATGGTGAAGGCAGAGAAAGCCACGGGAGACTTTAAATATTTTATAAGATACTTTCATTAGCCACTTTCTAATCAATCAAAGAATTGGACTGTGATGAAAGACAATTCGCAGACCGAATTGAAGGCAGTAAAACAAATATTTTTCCTGTAACAAGTAATGACATGTTTTCTGGAATTACGTCATACAATAATAGCTCTATATTTATTGTTTTAATTAAAACAATTGTGGAACAAGGTCGAGGAGAAAATGGCGAAAGGCTGGCCTATACTTTCTATCTACCTACCTAATCTGGTTCACGACCCATTCATTCATTATCATTTGCTTATTCGTCACAAAAACTCATCCCTCATCATTCAATACTGCTTATACCACAATACCGCAAATTCACAAGGAAACTAAAAACACCTATGATATAAAATTTCGATGTTTACAAATTGTTCAAATGTCTCTTTTTTCCCATTTTTTAAGTATATAAAAATATATGCTAATGAAATGAGAGGGAAGGGGATGAACACAGAAAACGCAACTAATGTATGACAAAACGTTCAAACTAAACATAAAAGATGTTAGTAGGAACCAACCAACCCACAAAAATAATGAGTGGCCAGGGACAGAATCAAGATGCACACTCATTAACGGAGAGGGAAAGATAAAAAAAGGACGGAGAGGGAAAGATAAAAAAAGACGGAGAGGGAAAGATAAAAAAAGGACGGAGAGGGAAAGATAAAAAAAAGGACGGAGAGGGAAAGATAAAAAAAGGACGGATAGGGAAAGATAAAAAAAAAGGACGGAGAGGGAAAGATAAAAAAAGACGGATAGGGAAAGATAAAAAAAGACGGATAGGGAAAGATAAAAAAAGACGGAGAGGGAAAGATAAAAAAAGACGGAGAGGGAAAGACAAAAAAAGGACGGAGAGGGAAAGATAAAAAAAAGGACGGAGAGGGAAAGAACAAAGGCTGACCCAGTCGAAATGAAAACAAAGGGGACAAAAACAAATTGGAGAGATTAAGAAACTGGACATGGATCATAATAAGAGAGAGAACTGGCAACAGGCCAGAAACAATATTTACTCATTAAATTACTTTATTAATTAGTTAAACAAAGCGTCTAGATTAACCAAGTGAGGCTTCACAGAACACTGACCCGTTGCGTCAAAGGTGACTTAAAAAAGAAATTCAAGGCTGGTAAACTCGTCACTTTTACCCAACTTTCGTTGAAATCTGTCGATAACAAACGCTTTCTATCAGTTTTGATCTTCACCTTGAGCTGATACCGAAAGAAACCGGGGAGATTGATAACATGGACATGGATCAAAACGAAAGAGAGAACCGGGAACAGGACAGGGACAATATTTACTCACGTTAACTAGGCAAACAAAAAAAAAGTCTAATTTAACCAGGGGAGGGTTCACAGGAAAACGAGCGGCTGCGCCAAAGGTGACTCAAAATAGAAATTTCACTTGCTGCAAATTCGCCATTGTTAACCACCTTCCCATGAAATCTGTCTATGACAAACGCTTTCTATCAGTTCTGGTTTTCATCCTGAACTTATGCCAAAAGAATCGGCCAGAGCGTTCGCATCGCAATATTCCCTGCATTCGCGACGTCCATATCACTTTTCCTGCCACAGATAGCAACCTGCTAAACATCATTCGTTTCACCCCAAAGAACGGGGGCGACTAATTATCGCACGCGTATGCCAGGTCGATGGACACGAGATGTTTACGCTCCGTCAACTCGCCGGTATAGTCCCAGAGGAGGCGCCCCACCTGAGGACAATGGTTAAAGGTGTCCGAAGCCGATTCCTCAAGACTAAAATCTCTCCGATGAGAGTCGGGCAAATCTGCCCAGTCCCCTCTGAAGGCCACGTCATTGAATGGTAATGCGTTCCGAATCAATCACCACTCAAGCAAAAAGGTCAGGGATTCTGAGATAATATGCCGCTGGTGCCCAAGACTAGAAAGAGCATAGCTCAGTCGCTGACAAACAGAGCCTCCCAGAGAGAGGATCCTTTGCGACTACCTCCACTAATTCCTGATAAAAGAGTCTCCTACGTCGTGAAATGACTGCGGACCGAGGAATGGCCAGCAATGCCGCTCGACACTCCTCGAGGAAACTCGAGTGATTCAGTGTCCTATGACAGCGCTCAGTCCGAGATACGGGCGGTGACGGTAAGGCTAGGGAAGATGTCCCTAACACTCCGCTCCAGGATCTAATCTTCTGTCAACGCGCAGAATAGGGAAGCCAACCTCGAGGTATGTCGATGACTCGCCAAGTGTGGCAATCCCAGACCCCTATGACACGGACGCTGGAAACAGACTTCTTTGAGACCTGATGCTCGCGAACACCCAACAAAAGCGTCAGGAGCAATCTCTCAATCGCCTTTCTACGGTCTCTACAAAGAGGGAGTACAGCCAACCGGTAAAGGATGAGAGAAACGACGCACAAAGCGCACGTACCAGTCCTACCTTCGGAGCCAAGTCTGGGCCGCTGCTTCGATTTTTGCCTGTAGCTCCGACCAATTCTTCTCCAGCTACAGCTCGGGCCCGAAGCACACTCCAAGAATGCCGACGGTCCACGTGTCAAACTGAAGGGCTCCGGAAGCACAACCCACTTCTAGGTGCATAACCGCAAGCCAGAATCTTGATCCTTTGTTAGGCTTAATCTTGATCCTTCACCTAACCTTCTGCTGCCGCTCAAGTGCGTTCACTTCCATCCACATCAATGTTGCTGCAGCAAACAGGACAGAGCGCGCCCGCTTCCCGTTCACCTGCACCACAACACCTGAGCCACTTGCAGAAGTTGGCTTTGCATCCGTCAGCCTGTACGCATCTGCCACGTATTGATGGCTGACCTTATCGAACGCCTTCGACTGATCTAAATTAATCGTCTTAAATTAATTAATTTAATATAAATAGAAAAAGGAAAACTAATTTTCATGTGTTTTCCGTGATGTCTAATAATATTTAAAATATTTATTTCTATTTTCTGGATTGATAATACATGAGATGCCAGGTTAAGACTGCTAACGTTACAGACCCTTCTCTGGATTTTGACGACAATCTCAAAATATATAGCCGGAGCATCAGACCAGATAAATGAAGATGTGAGTTGTAGTGGATGTCGCCTTTCAATGAGGTCTTGATTATAAGAGTTCGATTCCAGGGAAAGGCATGAATTCATGTCTTTTCTCTCCAGCTATGGGTTGAATATCAGGATAGACTGGGTTTTATAGCCTTGGTGGGCTACTAGTTTACCATAGACAGAAACGACTGCCTACTGCGGGAATGTCTTCTGCCGAGACAGTCATGAATTGAAAGAAACATGATCGCCCAAGCGTGTATCATGTATGCCACTTAACTGACGTGACAAAATTAATGGTGCTTTTTCTATGTGCCTGGTCACTTCAGGATGTGTGGGATCATGGCTCTCACAACTTTATTTTTTTTTTAACTCTTAGTAAATTCTATTTTTTTCGCTGTATTTCGTAATCCATTTACACAACCTCCTTAGGTGGGTTATACGCTTCTTTCCTCTGTCTATCTAGCCTTAGGTATGTGCTGTGGAAACAATGCTATGTTTTGCTATACGTCCTCACGTTATACAATACTAGACATCTGTCCCATGACTTTTGGCACGTTAGAGTATCGAAGATATAGAATGACAAACTAGCATGAGATGATCAATGAGTGCTAGTGAGATACATAGGAGTAAATAGCTTACGCATATACATAGGAAATATGGAAAAGCGGTTGGGTGAATTATTTGTTTATTAGGGCCTAAATCCAACCCGAGATAATCTTGTCCGAGAATGTTACTGAGATTCTGTTTCGGCTTAAATTCGATGTACATGTTTCAAGCAACATAACTCTTGAACCAGCAGATATGGCCACCAGTTTCAGGTTTGTGATCAGTGGTATCCTCCTGTATAGACTGGCTGGCACCCGAAACAAAAAGAACCACGCCTGCAATACACTTTAACTTAAATCTTGATAAACATTTGAAGTCTGTTCTTCCAGGGGTATTGGTGAAAACTAAACGAAGCAAACTCGAACAGAATTTGAAGGTCTGACACCATAATCCACGCATATAATCGTTAGTCTTCGCGGGCCTATTTACGCGTATTTCAATAAATATTTCTAAATTAATTAAATTAATAATTCTATACCTGCAGCGATATAACAAAATGAGGTAGATAGATGAGAAAAGAGTTAAATTGGTAGTTAGTCAAATAGGAACAGACTGAGATAGATAGATAGATAGATAGATAGATAGATAGATGAACGGCTGGGAAAGAGTGGTATAGAGATAAATAAATGAACGGCTGAAAGAAAGAAAGAAAGAAAGAAAGAAAGAAAGAAAGAAAGAAAGAAAGAAAGAAATGAACGGGTTGACATAGATAAATATATAGATAAAAAGAAAGAAAGAAAGAAAGAAAGAAAGAAAGAACGGGCTGTGATAAAGAGTTAAATATATAGATAGAAAGAGACCGGAAAAAAAGTACATAAATGAACTGACTGAGATAGATAGATAGATAGATAGATAGATAGATAGATAGATAGATAGATAAAGAAATATTGACATAGACAGAAAGATAAGAATAGACAGAGATAGATAAATAGATTTGAACAGAATGATAGAGATATCTTAATGGCATATAATTAGCCCCCAATTTAGATTTAATGATACAACATCATGAAATTAAAGTGAGTACAATACATGCAATTTACGGTGTTTTCATAAGCATTTGCCGATCAGATGATTCAAATTCTCATATAAGGCCCGGGAGATATTTTGAGTCATTTTCAGTGGAAATGTACATATTAAATCACATTAAATACTAGTTCAGAATATTTCGATATAGATTCAAGCATAAAATATGTGAATAGAGATGGATAAATAGATGGATAATAACAGACTCGGAAAGTACGTGCATATATATATATATATATATATATATATGCTGGATTTTCACGTCGTTTTATCGACGTATGAGGGTGAAGCACTTCAGTTCCTAGGAATCAATAGCCAGACAACTGCCCATATGATTTGATTATAGTCGTGAAGGCTTTATGCAAAACCGACCACACTTTTTGGAATAGCCAAATACAAAGACCAAGTGCACCACATGCCACAAAGTACCCAAACGACCCTCCGCAGGTTTTGAATTCAGAGTTGTCCGAGACCAGTTGCCATCCAAGGCTGTAGAACCCAGTCTGTCCTAACCTATATATATATATATATATATATATATATATATATATATATATATATATATATACTTGGAGAGTTGAGTTAAAAGGAAAAACTGAGACATCGGATAAGGCATGGGACGTGGAACTAGAAAAATCTACCTCGGTGGACGAAATAAAGGGTTCGACTCCGCATTCCAATCACCTGACGAAGGTCGGGCGTACAACGGCCGAAACGTTGTGAATATGGCAATTAATATCAGCATAACAGTCCGAATAATATAAATAATTTAAATAATCATAATACCACATCTCAGAGATATAGAGGCCGAACCGTTGTGTATATGTCAATGAAGATGAGAATAATGTAAATAATGTAAGTAAGCATAATACATCAAAGATATCGACAGATAAATAACAAGGTTTTTTTTTTATGAATTTTTGCATTATAAAAGATTCAGCCTCTAGGAACCTGTAGAAATTATAACAGAAATCTTTTCCAGTTTTTCCTTTCGGTTTTGAAAAATAAAACATTTGATATCGAACGTCTTATTAAAGTTAAGTCTGGTCCTCCATTTGCGAAGAGCCATGTTTCATTAAAATGAATCATGGAAATGTAATGAATAAATCATTAGCAAAGTAATCTGGGAAATGTTCGTTTTCAGCTTACAAAAAGATCTTTATCAGAATTCCACATTTCTTTTGTTTTATGTTTTTGGATCAAACGAATTAACTAAAATCAAATCAAAATCCATGGCAGTCAGCATTAGTAAGAAATCGCATACATTGATAAGATCTTGTAACTGACCGGAAGGTGTCGCCTTCGGTTTTTTAGTAACTTGATTTCATTCAGGTGAATAGTTTCGGGAAAACTCACACGAGACATAATCACGTGAATAAAACGAGAGTATGATCTTCCGCTCTTTGTTCTATACTACTTCAATTTCAGAAAACGAATGAGATTTTATTTAAAAGCGCAGTAGAGACGTTAACTGATCGACTAATTTCTCCTGATTGTGATTTATTTCTTTGCTTAACGGCATATCTGTAGTAGAATTGTTCGAGACAACACGTATTGTTTATCAGTAAGATTTAATAAAGCTGCTATTTACCCAGTCCCCACGCTGTGATGAGATACGACACAAAGTTGTGATTTCTGTGGAGAACCCAAGACCTTCAATACGAGTCAATGGTCAAAATTTTTCCAGCCCCCCGCGTTCACCGGATCAGGTACAATTCTTTTCTATTTTTCTCAGTCGTGCCTCTGAAGACAGAAATCTTGAAAAGCAGAGCCAAACAGCCCACCGCCTGACTCCGAAGAGATTTAATAAAATCGCTACTTACCCAGTCCCATCAGAGTTAAGATGCGACGCAAAGTATAAATTTCTGTGGGGGAACCCGAGCGTTTCTACCCGGGCCAATATTCAAAGTGTACGTAGCTCCCACATTTGGGGAATCGGATCCAACTGGTAAAGGATGAAAAAGACGTATTTGGCGTACGCTTCAGGCCTACCTTTGTAGGACAATCACCTTCAATGCCAAATCTGGACTGGCGTCCCGACCTTTGCCTCTACCTCCGACCAATTCTTCACCAACTAAAGCTCGGGCCCGTACCACACTCCAAGAATGCACGAGGCCGTCTGTCTAAATGAAGCGCGATCCCCTTTCAGGCACCTAACCACAAACCGGAAGACTTGTTGCGTTTAATCTTGGCCTTCGTGACATTCTCCTACTGTTCAAGCGCCTTCTGTACCACCTCGATATAGCTGAGGCAGGACACAAAAATGAATACGTTATTGGCATACGCAGAAAACATGGCACGAGCCCCACCAGGGACAGCAATCCCACGTAGGGTCGAACTGCATACCCTCTGCCTCAGCCGATGAAGAAGAGGCACCAACACCAAAGCATAAAATGGGGACGACAGCTGGCAACCTGACAAACCGACCGTGACAGAGCGCGCCCGCTTCCTGTTCCCCTGCACCACAGCACGTGAGCCACTTACGGAAGTTGGCTTTGAATCCGTCGGCTTGTAGGCGGCAGCCAGGTACTGATGGTCGACCCTGTCGAATGCCTTGAATAATCGTGCGGAACAGATGCAGGTTGCTCTGAATTGTCCGTCCCTTCACAGCACAAGTCTACTCAGATCCCAACAGAATAGCGGCAACTGACTGAAAACTCTGTGCTTAGTAGATTTATGAGCCTACAGTCATCTAAATCCTGCCAACCATCCTTGCCCGTCCTCAACAGCGTGATCACACCCCTAGAGATCCAGTCAGGGATAGACCCCTGCCGGTACCAGTTGTTGAACACGACAGTCAAAATTGGCACAAAGATGTGCGACAGCCTCAAGTACAATTCAGAGAGCAGAAGACTTGCCCTTCTCTTTAATGTCAAGTAGACTTCGTCCTCTGTGATCTCACCCTCGCAGCTAACCGCTTCAGTCAGCGAAAGCCGGGGAAAGTCAATCAAATAGCCGCGAAACTCTTCGCCACAAAGACCAGGTCCCTTGGAAAACCTTGAAATGATGCTGAAACGCCTCGCACATGTCGCGGTTCGACCTAAGTGTACTCACCTCCGGGGTATCGACCTACAGAATGTATCGATCAGAACCTCGACGGATCTCTTCCTTGCGCAATTCTGCACCCATGTTCACGGCTTCGTTAGACAACTTGTTTAACATATGCGTAACTACATGACCCTGGTAGCGTGCTCTAGGGTCCCCCATTCCCGTCCGCGACAGACCATCTTTGAGAGTCTTCACCTTCTTAGTCTTATCTAGGACGAATCATTGGCTAAATTCGCTAGTTATTCATAATTACCCCTCGCCACTAGATCCCGCTGCATTAATTAAGGCAGCTGCTGCCAGAAGTCCCACCTGTTCAGTAAAAATAGATTGAACGGTGTCCAGGCATTCTAGGCCTGGCATCTAACGTCATCCGTGCACAGACAGATTTGTGGACCGAATAGCCTACCCAGTGGTATGTGGGACAGTCTAGGAGATCTACATCGATCCTTCTCACTAATATTTTAACCAGATAGCTGACCACTGTCCGGGTATACGGCAACTTACAAGCCCACGTCCACATTTCACCACACCCTGGGTGATCGACCTGGGATCTATCGACGAGACTAAACTCGCCGATCAGATTGACCAAGCTACGATCGCCCAATCCCTTGCTAGCTCCCCGCTCCTGTCTAATTTGGGGCCCAGAACGGCATTGTAGTCTCCCAGTAAGACTAAGTGCAACCAATCCACAAGGACCTGCCCCAACCGACGGAAAAAAGGATACATGTATAAACCACACCGATCCGAAACTAACGATTGTTCACGGCAATATCAGCCATAATAAACCGACTCTCCGTATCGATGGGGACAAGGTCCACCCTCGTCCCTAGGGTACATTTAAGCAGCAGGGAAATACTTCTGGGCTGCTGGTCCCCGTATGTTGAATAGACAACAAAGTCTCTAGACATCACACGAGCATCAAGATCGCCAAGTGTCTCCTACAGTGCAGGTGGTCAGCCTTAATCCTATCTCTTAGGCCATTCAAATTTAAACTAGCTAGTATGATAGACATTTTTTAAATCTTAAAAAACAATACTATTCCCTTATTCACAAACTGGACCGAAATCTGCGCCGGTTGGGACCCCGACCGATTGTCTTAGACTCCCTGTAATTCCTCCTTCGAATACAATCCTACCAACGTCCGTAGGGTTAGTTATTTTTAGAGTTCTATATAAGCAGATATGAAGCATACCCAGAAACCTCCCCACAAACATTTGAGACATTTTTCTCATTTCTGCAGAACCTGAATCATTTTATGTTGGGGAACGCGTTTCTGGCCCCAGTCATGTAGTCCCACACTTTCTCGTATTCCTGATTAGGGTAGTTGCACTAGGTACCTTGGAGAAGTTTCTGTGATCCTCCGTCAAGTTATCGCCCATAGAGGTGCATGTAAACAAAGGCATTAAGAGTGTCTTCCTATGTGACAACAGGACCCTTTCAAGAGCCTTTCTGCTCAAATGACAGATAGCATGCCCCTTGGGGAAAGATATCTTTTTCCTTGGAGGATTTGTTTGGAAACTGGTGAAAGTGTTGCTATGGGAAGGCCTTTCCTGCCTGACGAACCGGGGGCTGATTGGAACCTGGGATATCCTATGTCCCTTTCCGCCATTCTATGGCCAGAAGTTTTTCTTTCTCATCAACTTGGTCCTCGTCATCCTCCTCGTCATTCTACCCTTTATTAAACAAGGATTTCTAGGTGGGGTCATCACCTCCACCTACATACTTATATCTCGTAGTTCATACAGCTGTAGTTACTCTTATTAACGTTTTTGCTGCTCCTGAATAGTTGTAGCAGGAGCTGGAGCTGCTGCTGTTTCTGTGTCTGTTGTTGCTGTTGGGTGTGTTGCTGTATCTGTTGTTGCGTTGTTGCTGTTACTGTATTTGCTGTTGTTGCTGTGTTCTCTGCTGTGAAGGCTTCTGCTTAGAGATCTGTTGTGGGGAGAAGGGGCTGTCGACATGTGATCTCTCCTGGTCACTTGCAGCCACTTACTTCCTTGGCGACCTGACCCACTGCTTCCTTTACTGCTGTCTGTTTTTGGACTGCTGGTTGTTGGGCTGTTAGCTTCTTGGGCTAATGGTTGTTGGGCTGTCCGTTATTGAGCTGATGGCGCCGGGTTTTTACCAAGTCGTTCTTTAGCCATATGCTCCACGGCACCACAAGCCCATCAGTGGGGCTAACAGCCCTGTACCACTACAAGCCTTCTGCTTCGACCCCAAGTCACTATATCGAGGATGTCGTTAAAGCTTTTCCTAGTTAGAGTGTCTTGTACAACCCTGGTGGATATGCTCGTCTTGCCCTGTGATATCGGAAAATTATTCGTATTGGGCAAAAAGGCCCTCAAATGATCCTCAGATTTATCCATAGGCACCCCATTCAATATAATTTTAGTCTTGCGGGTGCCCAAATTTGTAACCTCACCTATTTTGTGATGAGAACACTTCCGGTGAGATTTTTGGCTTCGTCCTCCGTTGACAGCAGAATATCCCACACAGCGTTTGACCTCTTGGCCAACACTTTTGGGGTTATATTGAGGCATTTGAGATCTTCCTTTATCATTTTCCGTGGGACGCCGAGTAGTTTCCGGGACTTGACGCTTGAAGTCAGCAAAGAGATTATTCGTGTTGCAACCACCTCCAAAACAGACGGTATTGACAGCAGTTCATTTCCGACAATAAATTCTTTATATTTTTTTCTTTTTGGGTCTCGTAATATTCTTTGTCCAGAGGACCCCTGCAACCTCCGTTATCTCCGGGTGTGGCCATCGAGTAACACTTGCAATATTTCTTCGGTGAGTACCAGGCCAAAATGGGCAAGTGACAGGAAAATGATCATGGCAGCCCGGATGAGTCTTTTTTTGTTTTTTTTTTTCTGATTGGTCAGACAAAAAAAAAATATCCTCAGGACTTTTCAAATTTTCTTTTTGTCTTGGTTTCAATTGGTGAGAAGTAATTTCCAGTAGAACAGCATCTTCTCGCAAATGACTGCTCCATGGAACCCACTCTCAAGAGAATGTTTCCCCGATCGCTACAATCTTAACCTCTTCAAATCTAGAGATAACCGTTATTTTACCAACCTATCCGCAGAAACTCTTCCTATTGCTCTGTAAGCCTCGACTTCAAAAGGCACCCGAGCTTTGCACAGAGTGAACCTCATTGTTAAAAATTTTAAAAGTGGGTCCGCAAAAATGATCTAAATTTAAACTAGCTTATGTACTTTTGAATTGTTCAAGTGATCATTTCCGTTTTAGTTCACTGGTGTTAGTCCGCGGAAGAATTATAATTAGACAAAAAATTTGCTTCCAGAAATGTTACTGTGCAATATAATTGATATATGTGACGTTTTTCAACAACCACAATCCCATGCCACCTTCTACTCATTTTTTATATATTGTCTGAAGTGAAAACCTTAATAAATCATTCATTTCACTTTAGTAATGCCTTATCTTTATCGTCCTTTGTTAGGCCCCATCCCTTTTCTGCTAGCATGAGTTATGGTACCTGATGTAATGGAATAACCTGTCACCCACAAGACTGACTACACTATAGATAGTAACTGCCTATAAGTATCTGTAAGTCAACGGACTACAGAGACTAGCTGAAATCTTTTTCGACTATACTATCAAACTCCCTGCCTTCGGGCAGAGAGGGACCCAGACGAGACTATGCCGAAGACCCCTTTTATGGGGGTCTACGGGGAATTTTTTACCGCGCCTACGGGCTCGGACACCCCACGTTAAATTCGGCTACGTGCCACATCCGACCGCGTGGGGAGGCTGGCAAATATACTAGCTGAAATCTTTTCAGCTATACCGTTGAACTCTCTGCCTTATGGAGGACAGGAATCCAGACGAGGCTATGCCGAAGGGCAGAGTCTCGTCTGGGGTGGTACATCGACCCGACCCCGTTTTTTTACGGGTCTACGGGGAATTTTTGCCCGAGCCTACTGGCTCGGATACATCACGTTAAATTCGGCCTTGTGCCACATCCAACCGCGCGGGACCTGTTGAGTACGACTTATGCGAGAACTACCGACCTTCCAATAGTAGCTCTCTCTACTTGCGACGACCTTGTGCATAACTGTTACCTTTATTCTTATTGTTCTGGATTTTTTACAATAAACCTTTACTTATCTACCTTGTTTCCAAGTATATGTTTATATTAGCACGGAATATAACAGTACCTTAGATGACCCACTCGGACAAGGTACTTTCATAATTGTCAGTACTGTAGTTTCTGCAGCATCCTTCTCCGAAAAGTATTCCTTTAAACCTGATAATATCAAATTTATAATGCACGGGAAAAAGAAAAGTAACGTTTATATCACTTGGAAGTGGAATAAAGTAGACATTGTTTGGATCATGCGGAAGAGACCAAATATTTTTTATTCATATATAAAAGCAGATCTGTTGAAAGCCAGATTATCTGCTTGAATCTAATGTCTCTGTGAATACTAATAGTGAGACTTTTTATAAAAATCGTCAGGACTATTGGATTATGTGTCTACTGATTTCTTGTACACTGCCAAATTCGAAGCCTATAAAACCTACAGAAGGTTAATACAAAAATCTATATATAATAATACGAACAACCATAATAATTGTAGGCGCATGATCCTATCTACCAAATTAATAACAGCCTCAATCGAATATAAATTTATCTGTTCTTAACCTAAATTTCGTCAACAGCACTTGTAAAACAATAAGCGATTGAATTAGCATCAAACGAGTTAGAAAGAACAAGAATATAGAGAATAAGGTCGTACAAAATGGCCAATAATGTACATCGGCAAAATATTGCAAAACCTAAAAACACTATATGATTATGGCGGAGACACATGCTGCATAACAACACTTTCAACACATTAGTGGTTCTAAGTAATACCCCTGACAACAATTTAGACATATTTAATGTCAATCTGATCAGGAGAGAAAAAGATTCGCTAGTAAGAAAAGAAAGCGTATTGACAGTGTGGAATTCTCCAAATTCTCAACATTACACTTATAAGCAGGACCATATATAATATCATTGATAATCAGAAAGGCAATAATAGCAAAATGTAGTATACGAGAGAGTAGTGAAATATATATATATATATATATATATATATATATATATATATATATATATATATATAATCTGAGTTGTTTAATTTAAATTGCAACTGATAGCTACGATTCCAATATATATATATATATATGTATATATATAGTCATCATTAGACAGATTGTTCCGCTGTATCACAACTCTTCAGTGTACCTAGAAATCTGATTGGCATCAATCAGAGATCTTAACCCTAGTCTATCGTCGAACGACAAAGAGAAGAAATTATAACGTTTTCTATACGAGTAGCCAGGAGAGATCAATTCATAGTTGAACCACACACACACACACACACACACATATATATATATATATATATATATATATATATATATATGATTCTAAATATTATTGGCCAGAGTTGCATTAGACCAAGAAAATGTACCATTAAAAAGTGCTCAATACACGTACAAAAAAAAAATTTAACATGGAGAGCTTTTAAATTTAAAAAAAAAATTAGCCATTCACGCTACCTTGGTTTCAATCTTTCTGTATCTTCAGGCGACTCGAGCTAAATAATTTTTTTTAATACTTTATTATTTAAAAATAAATAAACTCACAAGGTGAAGTGTAATAGAAGGGAAGGAGAAAACCAAGTGGATTGAAATTTTATCGAAGAGAGGTTATATGTTAAATGTATATACTTTCATCCGAACTCAAAAGGAACTTTCTTAGTATGTATGCATCGTGTCATTACTTCTGATCTCTCATTCAGAAGTTTTTTCTAGTCTGGAAACGTTATTTTCTTCCTGGCAAAGATTACATATATTACTATGTTTCTTGCAAGGTTTGACTTTTTAAGACAATCGGATCTTCTCATTTTTTTCTTTTAATTTCCATACAAGTCTGGTAGAATTCCTAAGACTTTCTGGCTTGAATGGTTCCTGAAACTGTCTTCAGTACACCCTGCGTATATTTTGCTCTGGTCATTTTTATCTTTTACAGCTGTTTTGTAAATTACTCCTTCAGTTTTGCAAACTCCATGTAATGGACATCAACTTTTATCACTACAGTTACAAGTTTCACTGTTAACAATATATATATATATATATATATATATATATATATATATATATATATGTGTGTGTGTGTGTGTGTGTGTGTGTGTGTGTGTGTGTGTGAAATGGAAAAAGTCCGACAATTATTATTTTTTTATGTTTATAGGTTCTTTTCATGGATACAAATATTTAAGTAAATGCTCTGTTTATAATAAACAGTATTAATGACATTTACCGGCCTGAATAGGAGTTTTAGAATAGTAAAACATACTGAGGATTTTCTAAATACTTCATCTTTACTTTCTGCGCAAACATATATTTGCAATACAGAAAAAGTTGATATGTTTATTGTTAAGGAGTTTTTAATCAATATCAGACGAAAGCATATATCTCATTGTTATTTTGATTCTTTGAAAGTTTATTACAGTCTCGTTTCTTAGTGTGAGATTGTCCCGACATCTTATGTGGTTGGACATCATGCAACTGCTGCCGATGTTCGTTTGTGGAGCGATGGGGTTGCGTCGCATGATCAGTTACGACGGCTTTCTTGAAATCAATATTCTAAAGTTGTGCTAACTCTACCTCTTGCTAAAAATCAAATTATTTGCCTTTTCACAAGGAGAAAGCTTTCTCCTAATGTTCGTAAATGGCACAACGCTACTAAGACCCATGTTTTTTTTTAATCCAAGCAAGGCAATAGAGTCACTAAGACGCAACTGGTTGCCGATTTTAAGAAAATATGAGAAAAATGACGATTAAGGGGAGAACACAATAAAAGAACAAGAATTAAGAAGGCAGTAGATGACGATTGACATTGCATTTAAATTTTTTAAAATGAAAGTTGACTTGGAAGCAAGAAGACGGAAGAGCGTTCCACAAATAAGAAGTGCGATGGAAGAAACTCTTAGCTGAGAACTTAGGGTTACATCTAGCCATTTCATTGTTAAATGAAGAGACCTTGAAGACTATCTAACACTGCGACTAAATTTATAAAGTACCATAGAAGAAAATTCATTAGAACAATTGCCATGAAAATATTTATAGAAAAGTCACCTGGAAGACACTTTACGGCGGTTGGAAAGTGACTGAATCCGAGATGCTAGGTCAGGAGCAATAATATTGCAGATTCTTTAGATTTTACCAATAATCTCTAAATATATGAGGAGAATCAGATCACCTGTAGCAGCAATATTCAAAGCAATGGCGAATGGTAGACTTGTAAATATGCCAGACAGATTCTGCCGATACAGTGAACCAAAATTCTAAGCTTCAGACTTAGTAATTTCTTCAATATACTCTTTCCCGTTCATGTTAGCTGTTATTGAAGAAGAGAGAGATAAAATGAGTCAAAGAGTGATTTCCAATTTCCCTCGCTACTGCCGAGCAGATTCAAACGGAGGCGAAAATCCTTACTGAAGATTTTCGGGGGTGGGGAGCTCATTTTACAAGTAATCCCTTTTCGAATAAGGAAATAATTTTGATGGGTTAATATCAAAATCTGTAGAATACTACTCGAACTTCTTTGCGCCGTGTCTCTTTCGGACTTGGGAAATCATGGCTCTCTACAACTTCCTTTTTAGCTATTAGTAATATTTGTTTTTTCACCATACATCCCTCTCCCTGTTCTGCACTTCATTTACACACACACTTCTTAGGATATTCATTTTCCCTTTTGCTTTCATTTTGTCCTGTATCAATTTCTCCGAGCCGTCTTTTCTCATGATCTCCCCTAGAAGTTTCAACTGTTTCTTTTCTGTTTGAAATAAAAGCGACCTTGTTTCTATTTTCATTAAGACATCGTCGTTACTCACACGTTCAATTTATGGCATTCTCAGCATCCTTCTGTAGAACTACATTTTCATTGCCTCAAATCACTTCTTCATCGGTGAGAAGATTTTCCGGCATTCAGTTCCATTCTTTGCATTGTTTCTAACGAAATTATTCTGTAACTTAATATTTTGCTTAACCTTTGAAAAGCATCAGGGTGGAGTCTGTGTTAGATTGATTGACTGATTTGTTCTTTTTAAATGGTAATTTAATGTCAAAATCTGATTTTCTTTGAAGTAATAAAAATATGATATGTTATTCTGCTTTCACAATTGAATACATGGTAGATAATACTCAGCTTTTGTTCATATACATGTTTGTGTGGATTAATCGAGGCGATGATATGTTTGTTTTATGTTTTAGTTTTGTTGAAGTTATATTTTGGAGTACAGTTTGATTTAAGTGATTAAAGGATATTATAAGGATTATGTTGGTTGTTTTGTAATAATTTAATCGGATTTAGGTGAAGTCTCTACAGTTTGTTAATATGTGCGTATCGTTAGTAATTTTACTCCAAATATGTATTGTCGGCAATGTTTTAATATAAAAATATATTGCTGGTGTTTTTGCCATAAAAATGTACTTTTATACTTTCTTTTTGTTTGTGGGTGTTTCACTATTCGCCCATATCTAAGACCCTAACAGGCCCTACCACCCGGGTCAGTGCGAATCTGGGAACAACAGAGGCCTTGCTGCTGGATGCAGGTTATCGTCATATTCAGGACTCTGTTGGAGGTAATAACACCAACAGAGTTCTATTTCAATGGCCAGATATGAGGATTTATGTTGGGAGGGTTAAATAAATTTGATAAATGAATGAACTGCCTAGATTCCTCTATCACTTCGTCACAATTGTTCTTCAAAGTTCTTTAACCCAATATATTTGTTATATTGGCAAGTATTATGTCTGAAGTCGTATTTCATTTCAGAAATAGTAATTGCCAATAGAGATGTATCGAATTATTGTTCCCATATTTGTAAATACAGATGTTTTATTTATAAGGAATAGCGTTTACGTTTCATGGCATTAAGTTATTTTTTGTCAGGCTGGTAAATTTACAGCAAGTCCTTGAACATCTGAACGAAGATCCACTGCGTTAACAAAAATCTTTTTCTTTTAATTGTTGTTATCGGCCATTTTCATCTGCATGACAACAAATGGCATTTTCAATAAACGCAGAATTGGAATTAAAAATAGAGGTCAGTGTCATGGTTCAGTTTAAAAGGACTAGTTTTTTTTTTCTAAATTAATTATAATATTCTCAGGGTTTATCAGCGATTTTCCAACACTTTAATGTGTGTAAATTCAATTATTCTAACATAATTATATTTAAAGCATAGTAATGCCCATGTATTGAACGAGAGGTATCCCAGATTGCTTACATACCACAGACTGACGATATATTGCGTATGGGTTTATTTTGTTTTACAGCATATCGCCCTCTTTGCGTTATTTATTGCTGACAAGATTTTTCGAATAGATTCCTATGAATATAATATGTATTTTTTATAAGAAATCAGTTTGTAGGAGATCAGGTTTCATTGACATATTTTTGTACAGATTGTTTGTAGAGAGTCTGATTGCATTGATATATTCTTGGTTTGGTTTGCTGTGTTTTACGGTATATCAGCCTCATTGTGTTATTTAATGCCGATAACTTTTTTTCCTGGTAATATTTTATTTTGACAAAAATCTATTTCTCAAAAATGTATAGTTGGTAATATTATTTTAAAACGTGTATTGCCGGTAATAATTTTTTTCAAAATTATATTGCTGGTAATAGAATTTTTTTTTTCTTTTCTTTTTTTTCAAAAAATATATTGCTGGTAATAGTTTTTTGTTTTTTTTTTCTTCAAAAATTTATTTCTGGTAATAATTTTTTACAAAGTATTTCTGGCATCAAAAACTATTTTTACACTTTTATAATGCTTTTTACCCTAGTTTCGGGGTTAACTATTTGCCCAAACAGGTGCTACTACCCCGGGTCAGGGTGGACATGGGAACACCAGCAATTAAGACGTGGCTCCACGCTCCTCAAAACCTCCTGATCAGAGGCCTTGCTGTTGGACGTAGTTTATCGTCATACCCAGGACGTGGATATATCTCATCGTCATACCCAGGACGCGGTTGTAGTTTATTGTCATACCCAGGACGCGGATATAGTCATACCTAGCACGCGGTTGTAGTTTATTGTCATACCCTGAACGCGGTTGTAGTTTACTGTCATACCCAGGACGAGGTTGTAGTTTATTGCCATACCCAGGACGCGGATCTAGTCATACCCAGGACACGGTTGTAGTTTATTGTCATACCCTAGACGCGGATGTAATCTCAGTTTTGGGGTTAACTATTTGCACATAGCTAGGACCCTAATAGCTGGGAACGTCTTGTGAGAGCAATTTTTGAACACTCAGTTAATATATGTTTAACAGTGTATGTCATTTTACATGCGTGGCATACGGCCTGATCTTTCTGCTTGCATACTACAGACTGACTGAGCGTAACTGACCATATATTGGATTGAATAAAATGTTGTGTAATGAAGATTCAAGTTTGCTGTTGTCATTTAATCGGCAACTACATTTTTTACAAGATGACCATCTTTGTTACAAGGGCATATATTTGGTGGATAATTTAAGCTTTGAAATCACTGTAAAACAGTTATGATACGATAGATCAGTTCGGTAAACCTTAATAGCGGAACAAACTGGAGATGATAAATTTTCATAAATATTCTTTATTGTTGTCTTTACATCCTTTTAAATCTTTTTACTGAAATTACTTGAGTCCCTTTGAGAATATTAATACCTATAGATATACATTTGCTTATATAAATTCAATTTTTTTCATTCATTCCTCAAAACATTTTCGACATTGCCCCAATCAGTAAACTCGGATATTGTGGAACAAATCTTATTAGTACACTGTTTGTGGGCTTACATTCGAAATCCTACCACGAGTTAAATCGAAATCAGAGACAGCTATTCATCCGGATACATTCCAAACTGACATACCGCGGCCATTTTGAGCAACGCACAGCAGCGAAATGAGAGAAACTAAAAGATAAGGCAAGACTTTTATCTTCATTACTGTCAACTTAAATCCTTTTCACATTGGACATTCCCTAACACGGACTCACGCATGGATGTCACGGTCGGTAAATCTGTAGCGATTGAATTTACTTTTACGTGAATTGCCTGGTTGGTGAGGTTAAGTGCACAAATTACAAATGAAAGAAGGAAGAAAAAGATTTAATGTCGGACGTAATTTATCATGCAAACCTATCGGTTTTCTTTAGAGATAACCAAAATATTAAGAATAATTAAAAGAAAAAGCGAAAATATATCAGGGACTTTTTTTTCTTTTGTGTAAATATGCGTCGTTTAGATCTTTTGCTACTGAAATGGGAAAAATGTTTTCTTTTGATACCATAACAGAGAAAGAACTCTTTTCTAAAATTGTAACAGAGAAACATTTTTTTTTAATCATTTCCCTCCAAGGAAGGCAATAAAGCCACTGAGACGCAACGGGTTATTGGGTATGTAAGAATATTAGAAATCTGCGATTAAGGAGAGAGGTAGAACAAGAATTAAGAAGACTGAAAATAACAAATGACATTGCATTTAAATTTTTGAAGATTAAAGGCAATAAAGCCACTAGGATGCATGGGAGGGGTTACTGAGTGTTAGAGAATATGAGAAAAAACTACTATTAAGGAAAGCGGACAATAAAAGAATAAAAAGACAGAAAATAAAAAACAACATTGCATTTATATTTTTAAAGATCAAAGTCAATAAAGCCACTAGGATTCAAGAGGTTACTGAGTGTTAGAGAATATGAGAAAAAACTACTATTAAGGAGAGAGGACAGTAAAAGAATAAGAATTACGAAGACAGAAAATAGCAATTGACATTGCATTTACATTTTAAAGATCAAAGACAATAAAGCCACTAGGACAATAAAGCCACTAGTTTTTATTGAATGTTAGAGAATATGAGAAAAACTACTATTAAGGAGAGAGGACAATAAAAGAACAATAAATAATAATACAGCAGTCAACGATTGTAATTGAATTTAAATTTTGAATGATCAAACTTGACTGAGAACCATTAAGCCTGAAGAAAGTTCCACAAGGGAGAAGCCAGTTCAATCAAAAAATGATGAGAACTTACTGGCAATCTATTACTGCGCTTAAATTTATTGATTCAATGTATCATCACGAACCAAAATATCATGGAGGTGTTTATAGGAAAGGAGCAGGAGACGACGTTTCGGCTATGGGAAAGGGACCGAAGTCAGTTAACAATAACTTTGCAGATTCTTTTTTTTTTTTGCATATATGTAGCAGTTCCCTATGTAAGATGTATGTGGTTTGGGCCTGTTTTTCTTTCTTTTTTTCTTTTTGTTTTTCTTATAAAAATGATCAATGAAAAATGTGATGAAGCTTTTTCTGACCTTAAGTCTCTGGTCAGGAACCAGAATGGACTATACATACAACAGAAATCGAAGGCAACAACAACAAAAACAACAACAACAACAACAACAAAAATAATAATAATAATTTAGAGATAACATTTTGAAAATAATTAGAATATAAATTATGAAAATAAGAAACAACTTATTAAAAAGCAGCGACAATGCAAATAGCAATAAAAAAATTACCGAATGGTTCCTTATGAATATATTTACTTTACTAATTGTTCACACAATACAAGGCCTAAGCGCCACTCAATGTAGAGGCTTACTGAATGAAATAGTTGTATGAACGTAAGAGAAGTGGGTAAAAGAGTGGATTATGAGGATATGTAGGATAGATAAAGGTTGACCGTAGACTTGAAGATTAGAGTGTTCAGGGAAGTATACACTCCGGAGAATATTATCCCCAAAAACAGTTCTTGTGTAAATGGACAGAGAAACGAGTACTGGGACGGGCAGTAAGTTTATAAGAGTTGCTAAACGTTGCAAAGTATAGGAAGTTGTGGAGAACCATAATCGTTTGCAACCTGAATCACATGGCGCATAAAAGAATAATATATCTAGTGAAACTCAGATGTTGAATACGAAATAGGAACATGTTTAAAATATGAGCGGGTGTCTGTTTTAGGAATCCGGATCTTGGAATTGATTATAGTCTTTTATATTGGTACCAAATCGACCTTTATCATAACCATGAGACAAGCTGATAGTTACCTATTATGAGAAATTCAAGTGATATAGTTATCTACGTTGCTTTGATTTTGGGCTTTCTGTTGGCGGAATGGATTACAAAAGACTATAACACTGGCCAGCTATCAAACAATAGAAAATAAATACTAAATATAACCCCAGTCAGAAAATTAAGATTCACAAAGGCTATTACTATAGAACCAAAATAAAAGGAAGTAAGTTTGGGTTTATCAAAACAGACGCTTTGCTAAAATGGCTGCAGTTTATGAATAGAATCGACATTTTTTGAAAAAGGCGCAAAATGGTTGCCCAAGGAAAGGAAATAAAGCTGTATGGAAAATAAGTGATTAATACAATGTCGTGGATCATTGTAAAAGCTAAGGTTGCTCGATTTACGTGAATAATATAAAGATTTCATTGTAACTTCAGGCGGAAAATCAAAATAAACATCGTAAAGGGAGGAATGGCAACAAAGATGGCGTATTTACATATAATAAAACTTTTCCTTTTTAATAAATTATAACGATTTTCCTTACTAATAACCAACAACATTTAATTTCACTATCAACATTCCCAAAATCGAATTTCGTGATGGCTAAAGTAACTGAAAACATTTCTGATTTAAAATGTAAAGATATTTCAACCTAACCAATTAATCGAGAAAAAAGTTTTTGCTTCTAATGTTTTCCAATGAGATTCTTCTTATTAACTCTTTGATTCCTGCGTTCCTGGACAATTCCAAACGTTTCTTCCTAAGCTCCTGAGTCAAAATTCGCAAATAGTTAGTATGTAATGTTTCACAGTAGATATAAAAATAGTTACAAGTGTTTACCCACCGTTCAACCGGGGGCTGAGCATTATGTCAGTTTTCTTTACCACCTGCAAAGCGGTTGTCAGGGCCTAAAAGGGTTAAGGACTATTGTCATATGAAAATCAGTTTTTAAAATTCATTTCGCTCCAATCAAGACGATACTGAGTATGAAAGAAATTGAGAAAATACTATTGAGGAGAAAGGAAACTAAAAGAATGGTTTTAAAAAAGACAAAAGATAACGATTGGGGTTGCATTTAAAACTTCAAAGTTCGTATTTGGCAGAAAATGAAAAAGCCGAAAGAGGTTTGCACAAATTAGAATATCGAACGAAGAAACTGTTAGCATATAACTTAGGCTTTCATCTATCAACTAATCTAGAACAAAGCTTAAATGTGCATTATAATCGAAGTGCCAAGGAGGAAAGCTCATCAAAATAATTACGATATAATTATTTATAGAAAAAGCACAGGGAAGATACGTTACTATGTGGACGAATAGGTTGTTTTTCTATGCACGTCGGTGGTTACCAAAATGTTGAGGAGTGTCCACTCACACCATAGCAACAGAAATTAGCCTTGTGTTCACGGAGATAAAAGCATACGTGACAGGAAATAAAACGTACAGAAATAACAGGAAAATGGTATATTAATGCGTTACAATTTATTTATATTTTTTGGGTGTATTGGTGTGTGTATTTTTTTAGGTTACAATTGTTTTATGGTTCATCTGATAAAAGGGAGACCTCTATCCATAGTATTACAAGCCATATCAAAGAGAGAATTTGGACACGTGTTGCCAGTATTAGAAGCCATATCATAGAGAGAATTTGGACACGTGTTGCCAGTATTACAAGCCATATCATAGAGAGAATTTGGACACGTGTTGCCAGTATTACAAGTCATATCATAGACAGAATTTGGACACGTGTTGCCAGTATTAGAAGTCATATCATAGAGAGAATTTGGACACGTGTTGCCAGTATTACAAGCCATATCATAGAGAGAATTTGGACACATGTTGCCAGTATTACAAGCCATATCAAAGAGAGAATTTGGACACATGTTGCCAGTATTACAAGCCACATCAAAGAGAGAATTTGGACACATGTTGCCAGTATTACAAGCAACATCAAAGAGATAATTTGGACACATGTTGCCAGTATTACAAGCCATATCAAAGAGAGAATTTGGACACATGTTGCCAGTATTACAAGCCATATCAAAGAGAGAATTTAGACACATGTTGCCAGTATTACAAGCCATATCATAGAGAGAATTTGGACACATGTTGCCATTATTACAAGCCACATCAAAGAGAGAATTTGGACACATGTTGCCAGTATTACAAGTCATATCGTAGGGAGAATTTGGACACGTGTTGCCAGTATTACAAGTCATATCATAGGCAGAATTTGGACACGTGTTGCCAGTATTACAAGCCATATCATAGACAGAATTTGGACACGTGTTGCCAGTATTACAAGCCATATCATAGAGAGAATTTGGACACGTGTTGCCAGTATTACAAGCCATATCATAGAGAGAATTTGGACACGTGTTGCCAGTATTAGAAGTCATATCATAGAGAGAATTTGGACACGTGTTGCCAGTATTACAAGCCATATCATAGAGAGAATTTGGACACATGTTGCCAGTATTACAAGCCACATCAAAGAGAGAATTTGGACACATGTTGCCAGTATTACAAGCCATTTCAAAGAGAGAATTTGGACACATGTTGCCAGTATTACAAGCCACATCAAAGAGAGAATTTGGACACATGTTGCCAGTATTACAAGCCACATTAAAGAGAGAATTTGGACACATGTTGCCAGTATTACAAGCCACGTCAATGAGAGCATTTGGACACATGTTGCCAGTATTACAAGCCATATCAAAGAGAGAATTTGGACACATGTTGCCAGTATTACAAGCCACATCAAAGAGAGAATTTGGACACATGTTGCCAGTATTACAAGCCACATCAAAGAGAGAATTTGGACACATGTTGCCAGTATTACAAGCCATATCAAAGAGAGAATTTGGACATATGTTGCCAGTATTACAAGCCATATCAAAGAGAGAATTTGGACACATGTTGCCAGTATTACAAGCCATATCAAAGAGAGAATTTGGACACATGTTTTCCTACAACTGCATTGGGAAGGGAACTGAAACCAAGATGGCAGATGAGATTCTGCTTTTGATTTTTTTCAAGAATTTCAAGATATATAGCAGAAATCCCGTACCAGATGTCTGAGAATTGTGAACTACGACTTTAAAACAAAGGACTGAAAGATATTTTAAGAATTATAATCTTATTGTGTTCAGACGGCTTACCGTAATTTTTGACTATTAAGAATCCGTTTTCTTCTTTTATTTACAATGTACATCTATAATAAAAGAATTAACATTACATTTACAATTGCTGATTCAATGCTAAAATAAAAAAAAAAAGAAAACACGTTTCATCCCTGGCAGAGACTTCTTCATGTATTAAGATTAAGCTTTTGTTTTTATGTTTATCGCTATTTTAAACAGATAACCAACCCAGATGTAACCGGCGTTTTTTTATATATATACTTCTCAGCTATCCCAGCTACATAGCACGACCTAACATGCGCAAGGGAAATATTTGCTTGGTCTTCTATAACGATTTTTACGAGCGCGTCAATAACGGCAAACGCGTTCAGGAAACTTTCATTACGGATAGAAGCCGCAAAGAGGAACAATCGTTTTGTTTATTTCATTACGAGAATTTACAAAGAGGAACGATCATTTAGTTTATCTTCATACCCTGCCTGTTGGCAAACGCTGCTGGTGGCGCCAGGGGTGGTGGTCTCGCCATAGCCACCGAAACCGTGAGATCACCCCTGGTCGGCAGCTGATGAAGACAGGGTATCGCATGGGCTAACACACGTTGTATGTTAAAAAAATATAAAATGGTACGCACATTACAGCGATTCACCCTCATTCCCATCCATTGATGAAAAGTAAGTCCCTTTCTAACAACTTCTTCCCACAAACCGCTGCTCTGTGAAATCCCCTCCCAAGGGAATACTCCACCGATGACTACAGTTTTAATCTGATCAAGTCTAGGGTTAACTGGTATCTTTCCACATATCCCCATAAAGTGTACAGTCGACTCTGTAACACTCTACCTCTCTCGGACCTTGTAAACGGTGAAACTTATTGTAAAATAAAAATCCACACTGCGTACTAATTTTACGAATATTTTAGTAATGTTTATTTATCTATTAATATCAGTAAATTATCATTGACACAAATATTTTCTTTTTAAGATTAATTCAAGTTGTGAACTAATCAGAGGATAATTTCGTTATAGGTTACTAGTCTAATGATCTACCTGTTGAGCTGTTCTGTCTTATAAGAGTAAATGTAGAAATTAGTTTTATTTATTCAGCCGCATCACAACTCTAACAAACTCACTTGAAAAATGAAAGAGGAGTAGGACTAATATTAGAAAATGACAAATTGAAATATACTCATGGATACAGAAGACTGCCTGGCAGAGTTCATCGAGTGAAATTGAAAGGGTAGCCATTGAATGCAGCCATCATAGCAAATACTGTTCCAACGTCACAAAGAATAAATAAGATTTCCAACGCATTAGATAAAAACAAAAGCCAATACGAATTCTAAGGGATCATCATCATCATGGGACAGGTAAATGAAAAAAGAGGAAAGGAATAAGATAGTGAATTAAACTTCATTATGAACTTGAATCGTGCAACAAATATAAACAATGGTTCGGCCAAGTAACAAGTAACGTTTGGTTTCAATAAAATCCAAAACGCTTGTGAACACGGACCATTCCAGAAAGGGATATAAAGTGAATTACCGAATAAAGATTTAAAAATTTAGATCTATATTCTAAGACACTCAAGCGCGGACTGTAGGAGCGATCAACTCTTGGTCATATGGTGGGAGATTAAAGAAACCTAAAGCTGAGGCAAACTCCAGAAGGACTGGATTTGTAGACATATTTTCTTTTTAATTATTTCATCCCAAACAAGACGATAAAGCCACTAAGACGCAAGGGATTATTATAAGTAGAAGAGAATAAGACTATAGTGAAGAGAAAGGATAATTAAAAAAAGATGGTCATTGGTGATGCATTTAAATTCTTTGATGGGGGTGAAGTGGCAGGGAAGTAATATTTCGGAAGACAGCTCCACAAGTAAAAAGTACGAGAAAAGAAAGTATGAGAATAGTATTTACAGTTACATGCTTTTGTGATGACAACGAACACTCGTTTGGCACTTTCGTAATGCTCGTTGTAGTAGAGATTTTGTAATCGCAGATGCAACTATAGTACGCCGTTGAACAATGCTGGTGTCAGACACCTTTGAATAACACTCACACTAATAGTACTTGCTCGATAATACCCGCACGAATAGCAACCAACGTATAGTGATCTGAATAGAGAAATAGAATACTGAATAGAGTAGAGAATAGCAGTCCGTATAGTAATAGAGAATAGAGGAGAAATATCGATCCGAATAGTAATAGAGGAGGAGAGACTAGAAATGACGATCATTTAGACGTCACGCGACTTCCTACTAATTCGTTTTTCCCTTGGTCACGTGATTCACTTAATCCAATAATGGGATCGTCTGTGTTTGCTCACTGGCGATCTATGTCAAACTCAAGTGTCGGCAGCGACACTTTATTCCTATATAACACATTTACCTATTAATGTTGATGTAGTTAAAGACAAATATAAAAGCTTAGGAATGTTCGCTAATTTGGAGAGGAAATTCATAAAAGAAATACTAGTGACATCGCCAAAAGAATTCCTGCCAATAGAGAAGTGGATGAGAAATTCAATTTTCGAAATTGGAAAAAAATAGCTCATAAAAGCAAGGAATAGGAGAAATTATAGCATGTTAATGAAAGGCGTCAGAAATAGATAAAAGAAAGCAAAATATGAACGACACAACGAGAAGTCTGTACACATAGAAAAACTAAGAAACAGAGACCTAGCATCAAAACCTTAAAAATTAAAAAAATAGCAAGGCAGAAATAGTGCTCTTTGACAGGATGCATAAAGTTTAACATTTTAATGATGATAATAGATAAAAAAAAGATACTATTAAAAAAAAATTAACAAATATATCAGAGAACTATTCTATGACATTGTGAAACAACCTGTATTATTAAAATCTGACGAAATGTAAGGTGAAGGAAAGCAAAGAAGCAGAAATGCATGGGATTTTAATAGATATCTCAAGTTTAGACGATTAAGGAATCTGTAAGATTACTAAAAAAAAAATGAAATATACGAGAGCGGCGAAATACTGGAAGATCTCATTAGATCTATCTTGATGGCGTTGCCAAATAAACTGATGCATATAAGTGCTAACTCCATCAGACATTCAGGTTATTGGGCCATATAGCTATACTTATTAGGATGATAATGAACAGAGCTCATAGCTGAATTAGGAAAAAGAGCGTGAATTGTGTGACTTTTTAAAACCACTGAAACAAGTAATGATCTATTTATTATCAGTCCTATTAGTGAAAACCAGGTCGCATTGTAGTATTTGATATGGTACGACACAAAGCCCCACTCGAAGTACTAGAAAAGCTTGATTTAAATAGGAGAGATATACTAGTAATTCGTAACATTTAGTGGGGCAGGGGAGCCTGCATCCGGATTGAGAACAAGTTCAGCGAACACACAAAAGTCGAGTAAAGCAAGGGCGTGTTTTCTCACCGTGTGTGTTTATCTTATGGCAGGAACTTCGACCTGGTATAATTTTCAACTATTTTGTCTCGCTATATCAATAACGATTGAATAGTGAGGTCTATTCTCATTGGGTGCTACATACCTTCGGAGTTTTTGCCATATCTAAGCAAAGCTTAGTAAACAGCTATTCATTTCATCGTTTATTCATGCGAGAGGATTATAGAAAACCAAACAGGATTTATTATCTGCGAACATAATCTTAGCAACATCCACATAACAGTCTGTTCATGGCAGAATCTGAAAGAATTCATAGTCAATCTTGTAATAGAAAACAAGAAAAAAGGATTTACTATTAAGTGGGTAGTTCAGTAATAGATGAAAGAAAGACTTGATACAAAAAGCCGAACGTATACTGGAATAAAGTAAGTTGCCTTTCAGAAGCTAAACAGTATTAAGAAAGAGGAAAATTTTGTTACAAACTGTTATAGTGGAACACACCTATACTCTACCACCTATAATAAGTAGGAGTCGTAAGAGTAACGTAGAGTTCGCTCAGTGGGTCTGTCAATCAGTCGATGCCGGACGACCGGTAGTCGGATACTAAAGTATCAGCGACTACAACTAGATTACTCTGCGTCATACCTATTATATGAAGTTCCTAACGTTTTGTACGTCAAACCTATTTTAGGACCGACTTAGTACAAATACAAGCCTCCTCTGTGAAATCACTCCATAACAGAAACAAAGAAAGTGTGCTGAACTCTTAATATCGTGAATGTCGTTCTCTATAGCAGTAAATGATGAATAATTTCCTTACAAATTAAGAAGAACCTCGAAGTGACAGAGATACGTCGAGATACAGTCTCGACGTCTTTTGAACTCTCTGCTTTGCCAGAGAGGAACCCGGACGAAGCTTTGCCGAAGGGCAAGGTTTCGTCCGGGGAGGTAGACAAGCTAGGCGGGTTCAAAGGGTATATTTTTGGCCGAGCCTACGGGATCGGATAAACCCACTTTAAACTCGGCCTTGTGCCACATATATTACTCGTAGGTGGGATATTAAATACCGAGATAAAGTTTCTATAAACGGGTGCGCAGAATACCATGGATTGAAGCAAAAGGAAATTTTAAAAAGGATCTGAACTAGATAGAAAAATCTGAAAATGTTAATATTCAGAAGAAAATATATATATATATATATATATATATATATAGAAGAAAGGGGACCTAGAGACAATAATACTCAAAAGATTTTCTGAAGAAATTTTCGAGAAATTTTATTAGAAAAATATGTGCCTCCAACCTGGGTCTCCTGGGGAAACAGGGACAAACAGCCTGATTTAATTAGCTTGTTTTTGTGAATGGGTGTCCGAACAAATTGGAGGATCAAAATGGAAGAAAAAAATGAATTGAGTTGGGGAGAACTGTGTTCCAAAGAACTGACATCATTTAAAATGTGGATATCTGAGTAACCACATGATCGAGGTAAACGAAATTAAATCGGCTTCATGTTGAACAATAAAACATTTATAGAATTCGAACAAATGCAGATTTTTGTAATAAATGCTTCCCAGATAATCAATGTACACACCACCTGTGATACGATACATCAAGTCGGTAGTCTAACCCCTGTCAAACATGCTGTACATTAAACGGACTATTGTCCTCATCTTTGTCACCATATTTATTAAAACGTTTCGGCCGGTGGTTGGAATGTCGAACTTAACCCTTTATTTCGCTCACTGGGGGAGACTGTTCTAGTTCCACGTTTAATAAATGCCAGTTATCATTTATCTCCTGTTAATTCCCCTCTCCAAGTTCTCCACAGCCTTAACTGGGTATTGAAATCACACTCTTTGTGTCCTGTCACTGGATGTAACCAACTTTATCCACTGTGTCATGTGTCCTTCAGGACATCTGCGCATGAATTTCTGGGTATTATAAACCTAATGTCTTCAGCAACCATTTTAACCAGAGCTCATATTGCAAATTTTGCTGTTATCATTCATTGTTTTTACCAGAACTCATATTGCAATTTTTGGTTAAAATGGTTGCTGGGACATTAGGTTTATAATACCCAGAAATTCATAAAGTCCCACAGGAAAAAATCTCAAGGTGCCTAGTCAGGTGAACGTGGTGGCCATTTTAACAGTACATTGTCATTATCACTGGCTTGCTTGATTCATATTCCTGGTAGATTTTCATTGAGATAAGTCCGCACACTCAAATTAGTTCATTTTTAGATATTTCATAAAATTTGTTTGTTTTGCTTTGTTTTACGGCATATCAACCTCAATGGGTTATTTAATGCCGACAAAATTTTCATTGTTAGTAATATTTTATTTTTCCAAAAATCTATTTCTGTTAATATTTTTTTCTTTCAAAAATCTTTTTCTGGTAAGAATTTTTCTCCGCTGGTAATTTTTTTTTTTTACAAAGTATTTCTGATATTAAAACCTATTTTTACACTTTCATAGTATTTTGACCCAAGTTTGGATGTTAACTATTTGACCATAGCTGGGACCCTAGCAGGTGCTACCACCCGGGATCAGGGTGAACCTGGGAACACCAGTAATTAAGAGGTATTTCTCAAAACCTCCTGATCAGAGGCCTTGCTGTTGGACGTAGTTTATTGTCAGAACGCGGATGTAGTTTAACATCATACTCAGAACGGTATAAAATTTGAGATTATTTGATCATTGGAGCGATACTTGGATATGTTAATACTACAAAATGATGTCAATTTTAGGAGGCACTCTCTATATTCTCGGGTGGACGTAAATGGATCTGAAGTTAAATAAAAGGTACTGTTACCTGTATATTTTAAAATCTTGTGTTCTCATCAAAGCGCACAGCGATAACTTGACAGTCTTATCATTAAACACACTTGTTTTAGTAAATTTGATATTGAAAACTTTAATCTGATAACCTTGTGCCTGACTAAACGAACTTAGCAAATATGTAACCGTATCTTGAAGTGTTCCAAGTTTAATCTCGTCGCATCTAGTGCGTCAGAAATAAGAGTACCCGGCTTTTTAAGTTGTCTCTTCAAATACAAGCAAAGTGACAGAAAATCGATCGACAACCCCTCACATTGCTTACGAAGTCCTGTCAGCTGTGGTAGACAAGGAACCGTTTTCATAGAGACAAGGGAAAGGGTACGGCTCTCAAGAAGTGTGATTTCAAAATGTTCGACATGTTTCGAAGAAAGCAGAGAGGCGCGGCTGAAGACTGTGAATCTGATATCAAATCGGCTGGGGTCTTGATTGAGAAAAAGGAAAAAAAAAGAAAGAAATGAAAGTAAAGAGAAAAAAAAGGAAAAATGTTCTTAGCTATAAAGTAGAGTTCTCGGCGAGTAAATATCGCCAACTTTTCGCAAAACTTTGGCAGATTTGAACTTTTAACGATCATTAGAGATTTAAGATTTCTTTTGTTTTAAATCTCAACAAATCAACAATCTAAAATAGTCAAAGGTTTAAACACTCACACGTAAAAGAAACACATGAACAAACAAGTATACTGTTTAAAAATTGCTATATTTATGGGGAACAGTGCTGAATATCATTAACGAAGCCCATGCAGATATAAATTGGGTGACCATAGAAATTAACTCTGCAGGGTGACTGGAATGATCAGACAATCGTTAAAAGCAGAAAACGGAGGATATATATATATATATATATATATATATATATATATATATATATATATATATATATATATATGTATGTATGTATATATAATTGTCTACTTGGGCATCAGTCCCTCTTTTATACATGTTATATTGAAGATGTCTGACAAGTCATCGCGATTAACCTTTTTATTATATTTTTCTTGCATGTGTACAAAAGGCTTCATTTAGGGACATTCATATATATATGTATGTATATATATATATATATATATATGTGTGTGTGTGTGTGTGTGTGTGTGTGTGTGTGTGTGTGTATAATTGTGAATTTGGGTATCAGTCCGTCTTTTATACATGTTTCATTGAAGATGTCTGACAAGTCACCGCTATTAACATTTTTTTGATATTTTTCTTGCATGTGTACAAAAGGCTTCTTATTAGGGACATCGAGTGTGTAAGAATTGAGCAAACGACCTTTGGGTCCGTCTGCCTTCGGCTACTCCCTTAGCAATTAACAAAGATATTTCTGTTTGAATATGTTGATTTTATTTTAGCAATAGAAATGCTTTAATTCCTGAACATTGTCAGCACATCGTGGCCTTTTTCGTAATTAACCTTTCTGTTGCTTTAAAAACAATCTCCATATTCAGAAGAAACAAAAACATCCTTTGTAATAGTTATTAGGTTAACCCAAACGGCTCGGACCAATTCTTATACACACGACGTGCTATACCATTTAGCTACGGCGGTTCCGGGTAGGATACTGGTTCGATTCCTGTCGGAGGATACATACTTTCTATGAAATTTCTCGGACATTCAGGCCGGTAATTGTAGCTTATTATAATCAGATCATTTACTTAAAAATGTGTATCTATAAAATGTATAAAGTATATATATATATATATATATATATATATATATATATATATATATATATATATATAAAGAAATGGACAAAGTCCGACAATTTATTTATTAAAGACATTTTTTATGTTTAACGTTATTTTTATAGATACAAGTATTTAAGTAAATGCTCTGTTTATTTAATACTGTTTATTATAAACAGAGCATTTACTTAAATACTTGTATCTATAAAAAAGAACGTTAAACATAAAAATGTCTTTAATATATATATATATATATAATTTATTTTTTAATAAATGTTAGTTTTTAATGGATACTCATATTTGAGTATATGCTGTTTTTTTTTATTATTTTTAAACAGTATATTTCTTTATTTCCATCTCCCAGCCTGAATATTTCGAGAAATCTTTTTAGAAAAATGTGTGCCTCCAAAGGGGGACCATCAATAGATCTGACGTGCCTTCACCTCTCGATCGCGAAGAACCTCCTAATTAAATAAAGTCCGAATAATGCTTTTGAACGCAGATTTTTCTGGAGTCAAATCCTTTTTGAACACAGATCCTACCTGAGGACTCTAAATAGAGTCTTTCTCTCATATCCAAGCTGAAGCTGCTTTATCCTCAATATCCAGTCTGCATTGAATCCTTCTGCCACGATTCATCTTTACAAGGGTCTGATTGGACCAAAAATGGTGTCTGTTTATCCTATCAGGTTCGAACTTGCTCAATTCCCACTTTCCAAACAAGATAAATCTAAAAATTGTTTACGTTGGTTTACTCTACAATATTTTTTCCGACAGATGCAGCTTTGCATGCCAACTTTATTGCTATACATGAATCGAACTTGTATTCGATACGGAACCGCCATATAGCCTGACGTGCCATAACCGATTGGGCCACAGAGGATCGTTCAGTTAGCAAAGCAGTAAAATCGACCTTGCTAACCGAACGATTCTCTGTGGCGAAATCGGTTAAAGGCACGTCAGCCTATATGACGGTTACGTATAGGATGCAGGTTCGATTCCTGTTAGAGAATGAATATTTTCTATGAAGATTTCTCGCACATTCAGGCCGGTAAATGTTGTTTAATACTGTTCATTATAAACAGAGCATTTGTTTAAATATTTGTATCTATAAAAAGCATGTATAAATAAAAAATGTCTTAAAAGTATATTATTTCCTCAGTAACTTTCAGCCAGTATGTCGGGTGAACCCTGTCGCCTCGGGTCCAGAACATTCTGTTTGCCATATGTTAGAGGCTTCCCAAAATCATTCTCTCTGGTAGTTGTTTAGATATCAATTTGTCCAACAGTTTTTTTTGTTTTTTAATCCAGTACGTACATATCGGTCTCAGAGAAGCGTACAAGTTTTTACATCTATAATCATCCTAAGTTTATCTTGGATCTTCGGCTGAGGTCATCTCAAGTCAACTCCAAATACAGTTTACTTTGGCGATCCAGTGTGAAAGTGAAAGCAAAGCCTATTCTGATATAATATCACATCCTGAAAGTTGAAGTTTGCATTCTTAATGGTATCGATGAATGACATGTGTGATGTGAAGAGAAGATGATATGAGGACGTGACAGTAAAAACTAAGAGGATAGGGCCGATACATAACCATTGACTTTTGATTTGAAATGTTTACGTTTTTACTGTTCAGGAAAGAATACACAGAGTATAAATTCTTGGGAAAAAGCGGTTTAAGTGGAATTCTCTTCTTAAATTTGAAAAATGGGGGAAATAAGAGTAATTCGACTCCGTGTAAGTAACATGTCCAAGCTGTAAAGGTCTGAACTGGTGAAGCTGACGTTCATCTCATAATATAAAACTGTCTTAAAAATAATTGTCGGACTTTGTCCATTTCATAATGTTAAATAATGTATGTTAAGTAATGAAGATTCAAGTCTTAAATCTGCGCCCCGACTGGACACTTGTATTAGGGGATTTTTAGTATAAGGAAACTAGGCTATTTTATGTAATGAATTTAAGGATCGATAGTTTTTGCTATCCTCACAGTTCATGTACAATGTGTGTTTAACAGTCTTCCTTCTTTTACACCGTTCCAAATCGATTGACATCTGTGCTCGTTTCAGTCTTATTGTAACAGTCAGAACTCATTCGACCGATTCGAGATATTTGCCAAGGATGGGAATTTGATTTACATTTTAACATGTCATGACTTATCATCAACAAGCACATATTAACATCTTGCAGCTGCCAAGTATGTCTCGACACGAAATCACAAACTCAGATATTATCAGTTTTCAACAGAGGCGGCGGATAGCAACCCGCCAGACATCTTGACATCGCAGATCACGCTTTAACATCAAGCTGTTAACGATCGCTGTCATTTATTCAGAAACAACATTTAAAACAAATGGCGATAAGATTGAAACACATTTTGCTTGTGTTTTCTTTCTCTCTACACGCAGAAATTATTCACTGTTTTATTGTGATTTGCCATGCGAATGAATTACGCACGTCACATACATTTTATAATCTGTGGACAAGATTAAAACAAAAGTTTCAGAGATAAATATCACGATACAACAACATCTGGAGATTTAAGATTTTAGAAGCCGGACGGTGTAAAGGCGCGCAGCACTTAACAGCAGAGAGAAAAGAATTGGCAAGCCATGTTCGATTTTCAGATAAAGATCATGATTCTTCATAACTTCCTATCCGTTTTAGTTCAGGTTTATCGTTTCGATATTACTGTCGCCGATTTACACTAACTTGTTAGGTAGCTTACTCGCTGCTTTACTCTTACTTTTAATGTCCTGTGAGTGTCAAATTCGCCGAGCCCTCTTTTCCTTATAATGTGTCCTCGATATTTCAACGGTCTCTATGTCTTTTGTTTCGAGTAGGCTGGAACATCATCATTATGCGTATTAAATTATCTTCTTTTCGTTTTAAGTGCGCTCTCTATTTTAGTTGTTGCTGCTGCTGAAAGTCCTCAAGTGATGTGGTGTCTGGTATTCTAGTAAAGTACTATTTTGTTTGTGAGGCCGACACGCTTCACTCGCACGAAGACATTTTTAACCACGGATCTGAGATTGCTGTTGTATATAGATGAGAGATGACATATTTTTGAGTGGGTTAAGTGCCACGAATTGTATCCATATGAAAGGCGAAGTTATTTACAAACATGACGTTTATTCGTTTGAGAATGTTTTGGATTTCAAGTAACTTGCGTCTTGTTGAGAAACTACCTTTTGTGCGCCATATTTTATTCTCAAGTTCTTCATCACTTATATTAAATTTGTTGTCTATACCCCGAGTTATTTCTACTGATTAGTATTGACTAATTTCAAATCTTGATTTTCATGATGAATTCAGTCAATGTGCCATCATTGCTTTCATTCCAATTCCAGATAATTATTTCACATTTGCAAAGCGTTATCATGAGTTCTCTTTTTTTGACTACTCTGCAGAGGTTGTTGTTTTTTTTCTGCTCAAAATCATTCTTATCTCAACTAAGAAGACAAAACATTTGGCAAATAAAGATGATTTAAGGAAAAGAGAAGTTAGAAATATGTTGATAAAAACCAGAATGATACGCCTGAAATTTTGGGACACAAGGTAACGAAATTTAATTCACTCAAGAGACATTGAGGGCAAGCTAAGCAGAAGTGTTTAGTACTTCCAAATTGCACAACCTGAAACCTGTTCCTCTCGTGTTGCCCTCCTCAAGGTGGGCAATATAGTTATCTCGTGTTGTCTTCCTCTGAATTTTTCTGAAGGATTCAGGGCATCCACCATTTGAGCTTACATTCCATTTTCAGATGATTGCTTTTGTTTTGGAATGATGTAGTTTTTTTTTCTGTGCCCTTGCCAAAGAGGAGAACAACACAAGAGGAACAGGTACTATATTGTCCTTCTCCAAGAAGACAACACGAGAGGAACAGATATTGCGTTGACTTTCCCGGGAAGAACAACACGAGAGGATAAGATGCTGTTGTCCTTAAAGGAGAAAAACACGAGAGGAAAAGATACTGTATTGTCCTTCTCGAGGACAACACGAGAAGAACATATACTGTATTGTTCTTCTCGAAGAGGACAACATGAAAGGAATAGATACTGTAGTGCCCTTTCGGAGAAGGACAATGCGTAAGGAACAGAAACTGTATTGTCCTTTCCAAATAGGACAACACCAGAGGAACAGATATTTTACGATAATGCCATTGAAAAGGCTGTGTGACTGACGACTTTTTCACGTCCTATCAAAGACCGAATAAAGACACTTTCGTCTCTATCAGAGCTTATAAATATTTTAATTCTAAGTAGAAAGTGTTAATACAAACTTAAATAATTGTCGGTTATTTTGATACGAGTAAATTATCATTAATCATAAGCGCAAAGTCAAAATCTTATCACTACTTCCATGTTCTTTGGTGTCACCCACTCAGTCCTTTTCAGCCAAGATCTTCCTACTTTCACAGGGTTGAATCGCCCTCATTCTCTACGTATTCCTTTGGTAAGAAGGGCGTTCCATCCCAAAAGCCTCTTCTCAAGAACTACTATTTTGCGCACGAACTTCCTCGTGACTAGTTCGTTTAATACCTGTGTACTCCATATTGTGTGTCTCAACGGCTGTTGTGATGCGTCTAGTGTGGTAGTCTGTAGTGGTAGTGCTTGTCGCTTCTCGCTTTCAGTTACCACCGCTGGCTAGCAGCAATGCGAAAAGGGGAGCCGAGTGTGTAAGTCTTCCCCTGCCAGTATATAGCCTCTCCATCAGCAAGCCCTATTTAGTGCTTCTTCGTGGCGAAACATGGCAACCGAGCACCTTGCGGACTCGGGCTAAACTGCAGGAGACGGGGAAGGAGTTTGGCCCCCATAACATGCACCATGCATGCCCACCGGTGTGTGGACATGCCCTGGTGCCGATGAACCAAACCCCAGCTATGGGTTACATAGCTCCACTGCCTTGTGGAAATCTTCGGGAGAAGGAAAGGCTAAGGAGTAAACCCTACACAGACCGGGAGTGAAGCCCCTAAGGAGGATGGACGGCACTTTATGCTACCTTCCGGCAACTCCTGCAGCCGCGCTGGTACCAAACTGTATTGGTTTATCTTGTGGATTCCGAGATGAAATTCGGTCTCCAATGAATGACAAACGCAAGAATTAAATATAAAAAATAAATGTATTTACACAATAATACAATTAGTAATACGCTTAGTAAATCCAGAAACGCGTTTAGTCGCAGTAATTATATATATATATATATATATATATATATATAGTCTGGTAAATCCAGTCTCGAAGTAGGACTTCCTTAGAGTCTACGTGCTTGTAACTGTGACTTCTACAAGCGTTTACCTCACACTATTACTCTACCTACAACTCAATCACAATATCTGTCTCTGTCTACTCTGACTGACTCTGGGTATTTAACGGCAGCAGTCCAAGTACACACTGGTCGAGTCCACTTGTATGAAAAAGGGGTGGACCCCAACCCCATAACAGTTTATCTTCTTTGGATTCTGATAGCCAGGTCGAGAGGGGGAACTAGACGTCTGGGCAGCCCTAGTTCTCCATATATCCCGCCCAGGCTCGTGGCGCTACTCAATCGTCTCTCGAAACGGACGGATGCCGAACAAACGAACGAACTCCATATTCAGCGCAGTATTTTTGTGTATGAAGTTTTATTTGTATGAGAATATTTTTTAAGTCAAAGATGGCGGGGTTGATAATTGATTGTAATTATGTTTGCTTTACTTTTCATCATTTCAAAAGGCAACACAGGAACAAGGACATAGAATTAATACAAGGGGCGCTAGTCAAATTACTGTTAATAAGAACAGAGATTTTTGTAAAGAAAAAACAATTTGAAATTATATTTTTTTGAATATCATGATCTTCTCTAATAAAGTGATTCATCCCAAAACATTGGCGAACTAAATCAAGAAAAATAGTTTCCATCAAGGAATATATTTAGTTTATTTTGCGAATTAATTCACGAAGACCTGCGTCGTACTGCGTATGACATTAAACTAAATTCGGTAGAGCGGAAGATTTTAAGGAGCACGGAACTCCCACTTAATTGCTGCTCTTCCCAGCTCTACCCTGACCCGGGGCGGTAACACCTGTTAAGGTCCCAGCTATGGGCAAATTGTGGACACCCAAATTGAGGTCGAAATATAAGTATAAAATACACTAAAAAAAAAAAAACGTACCAGCAATACACTTTCATAATAATAAAAAACTAGCAGCAACATATTTTTGAGAAAAAAAATTTATCAAACGGTCCACAAGGAGCTGATATGAAGTTAAACAAACTAAACCGTTCCAAAACAAAAATCTGCGACAAACGTTTGTACTACTTTGAGTCCGAGTGCGTTGTTCAAATTTCCCGAAAATTAATGCAGCATCTTTTAGCTTATCCATTTAATTAAATGATGTAAGAAATTTCACGTATAATTTTGGGTTCGTCATAGCCGTTCATGTGTTTTTTCCATGAGGGCGGCAGGTTTTAATGAGTTACATAGTACTAAATACAAAAAGAAACACCTGGCTGGATTTGCTATGTAGTAATATTATGTCAAATTAATCGTAAATTGACGTTAATCAACATTTTGATATTTTACACCATCAAATATATTTCATTTCGTCATGTCCCTCTTTTTGATATTCCCACTATGTCTCCATGTTGTCCTCTGCACATTACTGTGATTAATACTTAAACAATAATGTTTAGTATAAAATACACTCTACTTACAACCTTGTGCAAATTCATTGAAACAACTACTTTACTTTCCTTTCTTTCGCGATGCGATCGGTTTTAGCCCCACCCCCCCTGGAGTGACAGTGTGTAATCAATTTCTATTTTTTCCTAGGATTAGCTAATTTGCAGTGGTGTGCAGTAATAGAAACCTGTTTTCGGTGTGTATGATGAAATTTGTTTTACGTCATCCGTGATTGCATCAGATTTTTTATCATGCCCAGACACGTCTGTCGATTAGTTCTCCTGCGGCCATTGTCTACGATGGACGTTACTTCAACATAGTGTACGAAAATTGTAACGCTGGACGGCAAGCTTTACCAGTGAGCAAATCAAAGAACTATACACGGGCCCGGAAACTGTCCTGATTTAAATCCAATCGAGAATCTGTGGTCACTCTGCAAGGAACGACTTCGTGGAATAGACGTATGAGGCACTAATATATGCACTGGGTCATGTTTCATTGAAAAAATAGAGAAAAAAGTAAATAACGGCATTATTCGTTTTGTTTCAAATAATTTGCACAAGGGTGTATTATTATTATTATTATTATGTAAGTGATCTGGGATTACAAAGGAAATGTTTGTCGCAGATTATTTCCACGTCACAGAGAATAAATCACTAAGTTCAGACTCGAATATTGGGAGCAGAAAGAAATGCAGAAAACTTGATTCGCCGGTGCTATCTCACAAATCAAAATGCACGTAACCAGTCAGAAAAATAACTCATTCTCCAACAAACTCGGTAGCCAAAATACCCGAATTTTACTCCCCAATTCGAGAACACCAACTGCTTTTATCGGCCGAGCATTTTTTTCCATTCGTCGACAGCTGGGAGAGGATGTTCAATAATTTGCATATCAAAATACTTTTATAGCATCTCCTGCGATGGACTTGTTTTTTTTTTTTTAATTCAAATATTCCATCTTCAGCATCTCATGCGGAATACTTGCCCTTTTGTTTGGTAAGTAATTTTCTTTTTCGCCACATTATTCCGTCGTAGAATACACGCGACGCGCTGTCGCTTGGTTTGACGAGGTAAGTCGCCATTTTCTTCGCTATATATTATTAATCAATAGAGTAAATGATTCTTCAGGATTCCCTTTGATTCGTTCCTTTTCTACGGTTTATCAGCCATTAACACGTTATATGATCCTTACAAATGGAATATGAATGGAATGAGGATGAGTAGACAAAGTGTACGCGTCTGGACTGGTGGAACAAAGGAATGTCATTCTTTCGGACATCTTCAACTCTGTCGAGGCTAGAAAGCAGGATTAGGGAAAAAAACAGGCGCAGTTGTGGCATCAATGCTCCATTTTTGGACTTTCCTGCATCTTCTAAAGACAGATCATGACAGCAGGATTTTTTAAAACAAAAGTAGTTCTCGGGTAACGTCGAATACCTATATTATCAATAAATAAACTCATCATTAGAAATCAAATTTAGATCGCATAAAATGCCTTCTCTAAAACGTGAGAGAAACTACTCTATTCGGAAAGGTCATGGTGTAAGGAGATCTGGCGTCATCGACGGAGCCTAGGGAAAACATTTATTTATCGTTTTGATAAGTTTCTAACTTTCAAAAGGCTAAATAACGAGGCTCTTCCTCGGGAAAGTTATCTTTTCTGAAAGTGAATGTTTTCATATTTGCTTTCTTAGAATTCAGAACTGAAGATTGGTTGGTGCTTTCTTTTGCGAAAATTCTGCTGTTAATATCCGGCGGGATTTATGAGAGAGGATATTTTTTTTAAGCTCCAAGATAAAACGAAGAAGGCTTCTAATAACAAGCATTTTGAAGAGGATATACCTTGGACAAGATATCTCTTTTGTTTTGTTTTTTTTTACCAAGGATAAACTTTAGTTTACATTTTACAGACGAGTTTATCTGTTAAGGAGCTTGTAAATTCGATCTGCCTTGTTTATTTTTTCTGCTATTTATTCGGTTAACCCTTAACGAACGCTAACTGGCATACGAGTGATTCTGAAAAATGAACAAAGAATTTCAGAAAAAACAATACCGGGAAAACATGTATAGATCGATCGTACAGTTTGGGTAAATAATTGTTGAGGTTATATTCATAGTTAACTCTACGAAGACCTTTTGGTAATATGTAACATAATACCACCTCCTATAAATTTGGGTCATCGACGACTAAACTAGTAACTAGACTAAACATACTCAACCGGTAATTTCTAGTGAGAATGGTATCTAGACTAGACTGGATTAAAACAAGATTTGTCAAAGGGTGGATTGTAGGGTCATCGGGTACACAAGTTTGTCCCTGCATTTATGACACGGCAAACGATGGGTGGAGGGATTCCTAGACTGAATCCAACCATCAGGAGAGAGGGTCCCACTGATGAAATCAACCATCATGTGTGGGGAGCCTTCAATTTGGAGGCTATCGAGTGTGGTCTCTGGAGAGGAATGTCGACCTGATCAAGACCCGCTACGCATGAATAGATACTTCTTCAGTTTTCAGTCCAGATATGAACTCTAAGGCCACACCTGGTCAAGGGACTGTTGATGGGGATGAGGATTATGATTATGATGATATATTTCGACCATTTGTTTTCTTTTTTCAGAGTAGTTGAATATTAAACTAGTCAGTAATGATTACCATAATTACAGACCAAAGCAATTTCTTCCCCAGATGTTCTTGGCATTTCTCATCCAACAAGGATTAGCAATGACTTTACATCTTACATATTAAATAGTATTAGTAATTCGTTCATTAGTTCCTAATATTTTGCCTATAAGTGCAAAGCATTTCGGTTGTAAAGTTATCACCAATGCATTTATGTTAAACACAGACACACACACACACACACACATATATATATATATATATATATATATATATATATATATATATATATATATATTATGGTCCAGGAAGAACAACACGAACACAAGAGTAGAAATAACGAAGGAATATTAGACGAAATAATAATACAAGATGTGGAAAACTATATGAATCGAGCCACAGAGCATCGTTACATTTGGATACGCTTTGAGCAAATATAAATGTACGTGAGAGATTCATGGAAGACTGAAGTTTAAAGGCAGTAAATTCGACCAAGCTAATCGAACGATCGTCTGTGGATCGATCAGTTAAGAGCACGTCAGGCTAAATGATGGTTCCATATAGGATACAGGTTCGATTCCTGTCCGAGGTCGAATATTTTCTATGAAACTTTCTCGAACATTCAAGCCGGTAAATGTTACAAATACTGTTTATTATAAAACAGAGCATTTACTTAAATATTATGTATCTATAACAAGAATGTAGAAACATAAAATTTCTTAATATATATATATATATATATATATATAAAACTTCATACAAACGCAAATTTATTATATATATATATATATATATATATATATATATATATATAATCTGTGTTTGCATGATGCATGATACGGATTCCAAGCTAGAAAGTGGAGATGAGACATTGTGTAAATCCGTATAGACGGTACGTTTCACCGAACGTGACCTATGTTAAGTTCGACTTCTTCAGGTGGAAATGAAAAACATAAATTTGTTGTGCCTTTTGAGTATAGAGGTGCAATAAATTGAATTACCTTTTTGATGCAACGACCAAAGCCCAGAAAGAGTTGGCCTACGAAACCCTACACGTACGCACATCCGTGCAGACAGCCACACGCGCGAGGACGCTGACAGGGAAACAAAAATACCAATGATGAATGTATTTTTTAAAAAAAGATGAAACGTTAAAAAATATAAGTAGTTATATTGCTGATAGCCCCTCAAGCGTAGACAGACAGGTCCGTCTACGAAACTCTGGAGTTGGGATGCTTAAGGTAGTATCAATCAGCTAAGTGATGAACTTTTAGTCATATTAATCCTATATATATGTCTATATTTCTGCGATGAAGTTTTGTAATTCTTTACACTATTTACATTGATCGGGCTGTTGTCGTCATATTGCCATACGTTTCGGCCACTGTATGCTAGACCACAAAAATCTCCTAAGTCGGACAAGCATAGAAATGCATACAATATGGGAACCAGTAATACGAAGTGCTAGAAAAAAGCAATAATAACAAGATTGCAATATGAGCTCTGGTAAAAACGGTTACCGAGACATTAAATTTATAAGACCCCCAAAATCCATGGCCTAGTAGATACAAGATTGGTTGAATCCACTTGACCAAAAAACGTTGTGAGTTCAATAGGTGGCTGCTCAAAAAAAACATGGAAAGTTGTATTAAAGGGAGAACACTTCGTGGTACGTGAAGCAATAAAAATCTAAACTGTTTGACGAAATAAATAGTTCAGTTTGAAAATTCCTATCATCTGATAAAGGCCGGAGCGTACAACGGCCGAAATGTCGTGAATATGGAAACTGAGATGAGGACAATATTCCGAACAATGTAAATAATCGTATATATGTTATCGGAATTGGATTAAAACCGACATAGAATTATTTTGTTTAAGCGTTGTTTTTTATGGATACTCATATTCAACCGGCCTGAATATTCGAGAAATCTTGTCAGAAAAATAGGCGAATTCCTATATATATCTTAGACCCCTTGTTGTCTGTTGGTGTCAACATAATAGAGAATTTCTTTACCATTGACACATCCCGTTCTTTCTGATTTTCAATGTATTCCTGTAGTAAAATACTTGGCGATGCATTTGTAACATACATACATAGCCATATTTTATTTTATTCCATTACTTCTGGGTTTTTTTTTTATTTCTACTGTAAGATCCTTAAGAACATATTTAAATTATATATATATAACAAACAAAGTCTTTCAGTGATGCTTACATTTACTTGACCCAAAGAGTTGTGAGTTCAATACCTGTTTACTGCAGTGATGAACAAAAACATGTAGAGCTGAGTCAAAGGGAGATAACCGAGACATCCGGAAGAGGCATAACATGTGGAACTAGAACAATCTGCCCTGATGGACGAAATATATGGTTTGGTTTGGTTTGTTTTGTTTTACGACATATCAACCCCAATGTGTCATTTAATGCCGACAACTTTTTTTCTGGTAATATTTCTTCCCTCGAAATATATAGCTGGTAATACTATTTCAAGAAATGTATTGCTGGTAAATTTTTTTTTTTAAAAAGTATTGCTGGTAATAGTTTTTTTTTTCCTTCAAAAATTTATTTCTGGTAATATTTTTTACAAAGTATTTCTGGTATTAAAACCTATTTTTACACTTTTATAATGCTTGTTACCTCAGTTTCAGGGTTAAAAATTTGCCAATAGCTGGGACCCTAACAGGTGCTACCACCTCGGGTCAGGGTGGACCTGGGAACACCAACAATTAAGAGGTGGTTCCACACTCCTCAAAGCCTCCTGATGAGAGGCCTTGCTGTTGAATGTAGTTTATCGTCTTACCCTGGACGCGGATGTAGTTTATCATCATACCCATCACGGACGAAATATATGGTTCAGTTCAAAATTCCAATCTGAAGAAGTCTGGACCGTACAATGACCGAAATATCGTGAATATGGCAACACAGATGAGGATAAAAGTCCGAACGATGTAAATACTGTAACTAATTAAAATACTCAGAAATATAGACAGATCCTGAAGAAGGCCGGAGCGTACAACGGCGAAACATCGTGAATATGGTAACGAAGATGAGGACAACAGTCCGAACAATGTAAATAATTGAAATACCTCATCTCAGAAATATAGACAGATCCTTAAGAAGGTCGGAGCGTGCAACAGCCGAAATGTCGTGAATAATTACAATACCTCATCTTAGAATAATGTTGTTCTTCCGGTGATTTGAAGATGGCCGGAGCGTACAACGGCCGAAACGTCGTGAATATGGCAACGTAGATGAGGACAACAGTCCAAACAATGTGAATAGTTTAAATAATTACAATACCTCATCTCAGAAATATAAACAGATCCTTAAGAAGGTCGGAGCGTACAACGACCGAAACGTCGTGAATATGGCAACAAAGATGAGGACAATAGTCCGAACGATGTACATATTGTAAATAATTAAAGTACCTCATCTCAGAAATATAGGCAAAAAGGAATTCACTGCTAGAAGAATGGTTTATTGGTTGCGTCGACACGTATATAAAATCTCAACTCTCTTTACACTGGTATTTTATTTATAATCAGTCACAAAATCACAAAAAAAATATAGACGTCTGGGACTAAATATTGACTTCTTTTGAAAATTACTACGGCGTAAAAAAGACGAAAGGCTGACCATCAGCCATCCTACCCCTAACACCGCCTCTCACTCTACAGACACATACATATATATATATATATATATATATATATATGTACATGGGCTCAATAGAAAAAAATACCCCACTCCGGAATAAATTTATATATACGAAGGTTGTTCTAAAATTAATATCTGCCTTTCTTATGCTATTCTGAAGTCAGAAGTTGATGCTAATTGCTAATGGTCTGGAAGTAGAGTTTAAGCCTTCCCGCCAATAACTCATAACTTTTGCCTAGCTACAGATAGCAGCTGGCAAAACCGAGTCTGACCTAATATAGACGGGGTGATTGAAGTGCGAAAAAAATCACTTGAACCTTTATTGGGACAGAACAGTGGATGTGACCTCATACAACCTCATCCCCTGGGCACAGCATTCGTCTAATGTTAAAATTGCCATAAATCAACCTTTATCATGACTATTTTTCCAAAACTTTGTAGTTATTATCAAAACGTTTTGCCTCTTAGAAGTTTACCCTGAACTTCTCGACGTGTGTATCTCATAGGTTGAGCTGTGTGGGAAAGGGAAAATTTCAGGCCTATTCTCTCTGATAACTTTATTGTCTGTTTTGCCATAATTGTCCCCCAAACCATCTATTAATTGATGAAAATACGAACCTCCCTATGCATTATTTCAAACTTCAAATGTCAATTTTAAGAAAATAATCATTTCTAATTGGGAAATTGATTTGATATATATTCATGTATATATAAATAAAAAGAAAGAACAGTAAGATATATAATCCGGTGTTCTTATTTATATTTTTTTATTTTTACAAAATAGTACTCAATGTAAATTTATAGGGCATTAATATTATTATTATATAATTACATTTGAAGTTTTAAAACATGGTTATTACTGTGTAGCGAAGAAACCATATATTAAATCAGTTAATTTATAATATTTGACACATATTCAAAACTTTCATTCGAATTATAATACTTTCAATTCTAGATATTTAATTGAATCCTGTTTTAGTTGTGTAGGGTACCTCGACGTAATATAATGGTTAGCAAGCTTGAACAGTTACGACTGGGTAGTGACTTCCATCCTGACTGGGTGCCTCATACTTTTAGCTTTGTACTAAATCTAAGCTACTCTTAGAAAATAACCATGTTTTAATTGTGTAACGAATTTGCTTGTCGTTTTACGCCATAAGAAGAAACAAAGATGCGGTATACCAAGAGCGAATGAAGAAAGAGTTTGACGAGTGTGAAACTTTATTTATATTTTTTTGCACTCATTCCATAGCTTTGTACAACAACGCCCGAGGATCCCGTATGAAAAGTATAAGAAATGAAAGACATTTGAAACATGCGTTGTCAGGTTGATATTTATTGGCGGTAAAAATTTTAATAGAGAAGAAAATTGTTCGAAATATCATTGAATAATTTGCTATATGCTTCAAATTCAAAAACAGGGCATCTATATATGGAAACATGCTGACTACGCAGGGACAACTGCTGGTTGGCGATGCTATTTAACCCTTAGAGGTTTTGAATCCAGAATCAGTCTAAAACCGAGTCTGGATGACACCTAGTTTGTCCGTCCATGTAGCCATAGCAGGTGGGTAGATTGAATTCGTATCTTCACCATGTGTAGTTTTATTTAAGTGGACGAACGCGACTGGATATCGAACTCGGTATTCCATTTCCTCCACCTAGAATCCCCCCCTATGTTTGCATCTTTCAAATCAACTAAATGCTAGGTTAAGTCTGGTCCCTCCTCGGAATTGTCTACTCCCCGCTTGTTTCAGTTCATCATTTGGTGATTAGAAACAAGTTTCAAAGCGTTGACCCACTCACTTAAACACTGACAATGAAACAGCTGGAGTTTTAGAATAAGCAATGCAAACAGACATTAGTGTTTGTTGTTTTTTGTTTTTTTTTTCATTTTCTTCTATATCACGAAAGATTAACCACTCCAGATTACAAATTATCATTTGTTTTACAACACCCTGACGCTGGTTGAAAATCCTCACAGTATTTAGTATTGTGTTAAGTTATCGCTAACATTTTTGTCGCGATCTACAAAGTCTACGTTTCGTTCAATTTCTCAAACCAATCGATGGCATTTGAATAAAAGCTGCATTGTGCCACTTCCGTTTCACAGCGGCGGTTCATTTAGATGCTGGCTTCATATTTTAAAAGAACATTTGAAAATTTTCTAATACTCTTGAAATCCTCTTCCCATTTGAAACTCTATTTTGTGTTTAAATTTATACCGCGACTACTGTGCATTATATTTTACCCGAATGAAAATATATATATATATATATATATATATATATATAATATTGAAATATATATATATATATATATATAAAATATATATTTTGCAACATGAAAACAAACATATTGAAATATATATATATATATAATATTGAAATAACAAATAAATATATATATATATATATATATATATATATATATATATATATATATATATATATATATATATAATAAGTATTTGTTATTTCAATATTATATTGTTTTTAAAATGGAGTATTTTGTAAGTTAAATAATAAAACTTTTAATTTTTCACAAAAAATGAATGAAAATTTATTGTAATAAGTTACGACCCCTACTAAAAACCAACTGAACTTTGTACCCCTTTAACTGTTTGCACTTCTCCCCCCCAAAATTGGTTTCAATTTGTCACTGTATGGCTAATTTACAGAGTGTGATGGATGAATGGAAAGACGGACTAACAGATATCACAGAATATTATATATATATATATATATATATATATATATATATATATATATATATATATATATATATAAAAGATGAAGAAATATACTCTTAAGGTGTGCTATATTTATGGGATAAAAGTGCTCAATATCAGAGAGAGAGCGTGTGTAAATATAAAAGTGAACATAGAAGTCAACACTTTGAGGCGACAGTCTGTTTCATGCTGGATGCAATCATCAGGCCACGAGTGCTCTGACGATTGCATCTAGCATGAAACAGACTGTCGCCTCTATGTGTTGACTTCTATGTTCACTTTTATATATATATATATATATATATATATATATATATAGATAGATAGATAGATAGATAGATTGTTAATTGGTTTCCACCTACGGAATTAAAAACATATCGTGAATTTAAATCCATAATCTGCAGTGCTTAATCAATAGTAATATATGAAAACATGTTTTTTTTTAAATAAATGAGTGGAAGTTATTAGCTGCATACTGTGTTTTGGCTTCCGTTGGGAGATTAATTTACAATAATCTTGCATAGAAAATAGCCCACACTTTTATCTTTATGTTATTTTTTAAAGAAGCCTATTCTTTATATAGCGTACTTAATCTTTTGCAACATGAAAAACAAAATGCTAAAAATAATGATTTCTCGTCGCAGTGCTTATTGTAAAACTCCAGCAGAACAGATGCTTTCAGTGCTTTATGTTAATGTTCTTAAGAAAACCATTTCCTTATATAGAAACAGTATGCATTTACTCACCGAATGCCAAAAGTTACTATCGACTGAAATTTATAAAATCTTACTTTTACAACAATTCTTCATAAAAATAAATTTCTCATATCCACTAACTTTTATTGCTCTTTCTAATATTGATGGGTAAAGGTTCCTTCCCAACCTTTTCTTTGAAATAATAGGAAACATCTTGATTATGTCATTATTTTCACTTTCAGTTACAAGTGCCATGCTTATTGGTTGTTACGATTGTTGAAAGTCTTCAAATCAAGTATTAATTGTTACAGTTCTTTGTTTTCGATTCTGTAGCGCCAGTCCACGCGGATCGAAAAAGCATGTCCCTCACTAAGACTCACAGGATGCACAGTTTCTTCTTTACACCTACAGCGATCGGCACTAAACTGCACCCAATTTTCAAAGATTGTCTTCATAATTCTTGGTAGGGTTCCATATAATTCTTCTTTCGGTATATGTTGTTTTCACCTGACATTTGGAGATGCTTTCAATAGTAGCGAGTACATAACATCTAATGTCCAACTGTTTAACCCGTATAAGAAGACCTTCTCTACTGTTGACCTAAATGGTAATGGTAATATTAGCTGCTTCGCTACAAGGAAACATTTTCCGTTCCTTAACTGAGCAGCGCTCGCTTGAAATTTCTAAAACCATTCTCTTAAAACAATTATTCAAGAAAACAGGTTTTTCAAGTCAGGTTGCTGCTATCGCTCTTTTCACTACTGGTTGGAGTTTCCTTCCTAACCTTTTATTTGAAGTGGCGTGGAATGTCAGCATCTTGATTATGTCATTATTTTCTTTTTGAGTTGAATGTGTTATTTGTAGTCCTCTAGTGATGTGGTTTCTGTTATTTGGTACAGTTCTTTACACTATTTGCATTATTCGGACTATTGTCCTCATCTTTGTCGCCATATTTATTACAACGTTTCGGCCTTTCAGTATCTGTCTATATTTCTGAGATGAGGTATTATGTACACTATTTACATTATTCGGACTATTGTCCTCATCTTTGTCGCCATATTTATTACAACGTTTCGACCTTTCAGTATCTGTCTATATTTCTGACTTAAGGTATTATGTACACTATTTATATTATTCGGACTATTGTCCTCATCTTTGTCGCCATATTTATTACAACGTTTCGACCTTTCAGTATCTGTCTATATTTCTGACTTAAGGTATTATGTACACTATTTATATTATTCGGACTATTGTCCTCATCTTTGTCGCCATATTTATTACGCCATATTTATGTTGTACACTCCGGCCTTCTTCAGGTGGTTGGAATGTCGAACTTTATTTTGCTCACTGGGGTAGACTGTTCTAGTTCCACGTGCTATGTTTAATGGATGTCAGTTATCAGTTATCTCCTGTTAATTTTCCCTCTGAAAGTTCTCCACTTAACCGGTTATTGAACTCACACACTTTGGGTCTTGTCACTGGATCTAACTAACGCCTTTATTCACTGTGCCATATGTCCTTGAGGACATCTGTCTATGAATTTCTGGGTATTATAAACCTAATGTCTCAGCAACCATGTTTTTACCAGAGGATGGGGTCAAGACATCTGTATACAGTAAACTGACATTCACCGAACAGTACCTCAATTTCAACTCCCAGCATCCATACAGCGTAAAGAAAAGGATCCGAGCAAAAGTCATAAGTGGCAACCCAGAGACATTAGATAAAGAATTAGTCAGTATAACTAGTACCCTACAACGTAACAGCTGCCCAGAGTACATCGCAGAAGACCCACAAAACTGGGATAGGCGGGTACAAGAGGAGGACAACAACACTTAGAAAACAGTCTGCCTGCCTTATGTCAAAGGGTTATCAGAGAAAATACAAAGGATCTACAGTCCATATAACATCAGGACAACCTTCAAAAGCTGGACAACACTTCGCAGATATCTCTCCCGAGTAAGACCCCTCATAGAGGAGAACATGACTAAAGACTGTGTGTACGCTATCCCGTGCAGTTGCGGAAAGAAATATAAAGGGGAGACAGGCTGCCCACTTAAGGTAAGGCTTCAAGAACACCAGAAAACTGTAACACGAGGGCAAGTGGAAACAATCAGGCGTGGCTGACCACATATCGAGAGAGAAGGGTGATCACCGCCCTCTGTGGGATCAGGTTGAGATCATAGACAAAGAACACCATTGGAAAATTCGTAAAATTAAAATCTCCTGAGCCGACTGAGCATAGACATGAATACACTATGGATACCAGTAATAAGGAGTGCCAGAGAAATGCGATAATGTTGTAGTTTTCACAGTGGAGGCTTGTATTAAGTCGGTCCTAAAAGGGTTCGACGTACAAAACGTTAGGAACTTGAAATAAGAGTTAATGACGCAGCAATCTAGTTGTGATGGTTGATACTTTAATGTCCGACATCGACTGACTCACTCAACTCCACTGAGTCCAAATGGCGACCGCTACTACTACTACTACTAATACTACTACTACTACTTATTATGTGTGTGGGAGAGTCTATTACAATAGGTAATGTCCCGGCATAACAGATAATAACAACAGAAATTGCAATATGACCTCTTGCAAAAAAAATGAATGGTAACAGCATAAATTGCAATATGAGCACTGGTAAAAATGGTTGCTGAAGACATTAGGTTTATAATAACCAGAAATTCATGCGCAGATGTCCTCAAGGACACAGTGGATAAAGGCGTTAGTTAGATCCAGTGAGAAGACCCAAAGTGTGTGAGTTCGATACCCGGTTAAGGCAGTGGAGAACTTTCAGAGGAAACTTTCACGTGAAACTAGAACAGTTTACCCCAGTGAGCGAAATAAAGTGTTCAGTTCGACATTCCAGCCACCTGAAAAAAGGCCGGAGCGCATAGTTGTAATTAATATGGCGACAAAGATGAGGGCAATTAATATGAAGACAAAGATGAGGGCAATAGTCCGAATAATGTAAATAGTGTACATAATACTTAATCTCAGAAAATATAGACAGGTACAGTTCTTTGTTTGTGATTTTGCAGCGCCAGGCTACAAAGTTCAAAGAAGGAGGAGCTTTGACATAATCCTCCGGCTAAATTCACTTAAAGTCATTTTTTATCATTTATTTGATATTAGGAAGCGGTTGCATATAGCTGACAGTTTAGATATTTCTGAACGGGTTTTGTGCCCTTTATGGCATCTATGGGGAAGACTCGATTTAACTAAACGATTTTAAAGCATTACTCGAGCTTTCAGTTTAATGTTTTAGCTTTGTAGCAGTTTGCGGTATTGGGCAAAACTATCTCTGTCACAACCTATTCTATGTTCAATTTCTTTTTCTCCTATATTTATTTGTTACAAAGAGGTGTATTTCCAAACATTTGTATTCATGTTTGACTTTCAAATCGTATTAATTTTTGAATATGTTGCCTATGTCATTGTAATTCTACAAGCCTTTTGTGAGGTATTCAACTATGATCCCAGGCATAAAAATCATTCTGAAGGTTTTTAATAAAACAAAACCTATTTTCAAAATGCGTTGTACCTCACAGAACAGTCCAATATGGAAGAAATCCGGTTAGGGAACGATTTGAGAAAAATAGAAGCAAAAATATATAAGAATAAGTAAAATATTCCACTGCCGTCGAAGGATTTTTTTTCCTGGACTTAAACAGTAAATAAGTAAAGAAATCTGAGAAGCAAACACACATTCCATAAAATAAATTAGCTTAACATATTAAAAAAGCACATTACTTTACCTTCTATTGGGCTGGGTGAAAAAGTTATTCTTAAAAGCAGAAAACCTTTTCTGAATATGCTAACTCAAGTTTGTTTTTCAAAATTAGACATTCTAACACGAAACAATCAAAACAGATTCTCCTCTCCCCAAATGATAATGCCCAAAGAATGCAAGCAGATGTTTAAGGTAAAAAGAAAAGTAGATTATTTTGTTTCATTGAGGTGACCAGTGCCGGCGAAGAGACGAAGTTTAGCGAAAGCTTCAAGTACGATTCGTAATTGGACTGTTGTAGAGTAGTTTTCACAGTGGAGGCTTGTATTTCAATAAGTCGTCCTAAATTAGGTTCGACGTACAAAACGTTAGGAACTTGAAATAAGAGTTAATGACGCAGCAATCTAGTTGCGATGGTTGATACTTCAATGTCCGACATCGACTGACTCACTCAACACCACTGAGATCAACTGGCGAACGCTAATACTACTACTTATTATGTGTGGGAGAGTCTATTAATAATAGAATAGGTACGTCAGGTATAACAGAGACCCATCGACATCTGGAGACACGTTCACGCTGAACTTCCTGAACGCTTAAAGAATGACACCCAGCATCAGTAAACACTCGCGCTGCTTCAATCGTCTCAGGGGATAAAGGTCAGTTAAATAAACGTCTAGATGGACAAATCTCAAACAGGGATTACTGAGAAGATTCTGTGAAGTTGAAATGAAATCCATAATATATACCTTTGTGTTGTGTCAAATGTCGTTCACCCGAGGCTGTAACACTAGTAAAATGTCGGCCTATAGCACGCCCCATAGAATCTGTTTTCCTTGATCTAGAGATCTTTGTCAAAAGACAGATGATATTTAGCAATGAGAACAGTAAATGTCCCACATATGCAAGGCCGTGCCCGTTACGGCCTGGGAGTTGCCCAATCAAGCATCGACAGATTTCAAAAGTGTTCGCACGTCCTTCTAGATGACGAATTGTTTTCTATCCTTCAAACACTTCAAACGGAACATCGCTAGTCTACGGTTATTTTCATGGCAGATGTTTAGGCGACGTACATCCCTTGTTTCTACTAGTCCAGGCTTCCATAGAATCAGCCGATGTTTCCTTCATATTCCATCTGTAAGGAGTAAGTTCTAGTCTGACAGCTTATTCCTCAGAAGGTACACTCGATAGTATGCTTACCTGATACCTACAATCTTAACCTCTTCAAATTGAGGGGCAACACTTACACTTTTTCTATACGCACATTAAGTAATCCTCTACCTTGAGTGGCTCTTAATATTGGGTAATTATATCACATATTCTTTTTTTAGATTCAGCAAATTTATTTCTTTTTCTTTTATACCCAAAGAGAGGCACCATTTTTTTTTTTTTTCGAAGGCCCTAACTTCAGATCATCTTTTGTCTCTATTCGGTATATTTCCTGTTTGGCCGGCTCCACTAACTCTGATACAATGATTAGACATGATGAAAATGTCTTATTTTGAGAAGATAGCCGTTTTTCCTTTTAATCTTTTCTCTTTTTTGTTTTACTTGTCTTGATCCCACTTTACGAGGGTTCGAAACCAGGATTGATTCCAGTCAAAATATCATTAAAAGAATAATCTTATAGTGAATCTTTTTTTCTTAATCCTTCATCCTAATCAAGGCGGCAGTGCCACTAGAACAGAGGAGGTGACAGGGGGTTGAACGAGAGGAAGAATGAGAAGACGGTGAATGAGGAGAATATTGAGGAAAGGACAGAAAAGAAAGAGGTTTCAAGAAGACAGAATATGACGATTGACGTTACATTTACATTTTGAAGATTGTAATTATCAGGGAAGCAAGAAATCGGAAGGGAGTTACACAGGTAGGAAGTGCACGAAAAAATCTTTTAGATTACAAATGACGGTTGCATCAAGCTAGTTCAACAGTAAAACGGTAAGACCTAATTGCCAATCGAGTAGCACGCTTAAATTCATGTAGTTAGGTCACGAGGGAAAAAATCTCATCAGAGCAATTGGCTTGAAAATATTTGAAGAAAAGACAGAGGGAAGCTACGTCGAGATCGTGAGAATGTCTCTAGAGACGAGATGCTTGGTCAAGAGTGATTGTACAGCAGATCCTTCCCTTGATTTTGTCAAGAATCTCGGTGTGCACAGCAGAAGCAAAAGGCCAAATATGGTAACAGTATGCTATATTTTTTTATTGCTTATGTCTATCTTATTGTTCATATCTACAAGACACACATACACACCGCCCATACACACGCACACACTTACAAATATCTCAATTTAAAATTTCTGAATTTGCTAGAATATTTAGACACTTACATAAATATAGCAATATTTCTGGGGTTTTTTCAGGTAGACTTGGAAACTGTTAATTTCTTTTAACTTTGGATGGACGCGTCGTCTCTCTTTGATTTTTGCTAACGTTTCTTTAAAAGGTCAAATGCGCGTGAAACAGGGGCAACCAATGAAATTCAAACGACCCAAAAGTAAAAAAAACTATCAGTGTTTCTAAAGAGTTTTGTCGGTTTCCCATGATGATGCCACACACATGATGTGCGCGATATTGATGGGTGGGTAGATCAGCTACATGTTCTTCCCGCTTTAAAGCGTTCTACCAACTCCTACACCTTTCGTTAATTCATGCTGCCTGCTCCATAATGCGCCAACATCCGGCGATGAATTTCCGCATGGTTTGATTTACTCTGACCATAGAATACGCACTACAGTGCGTTTTTGTTCGATGAAGAAATCGCTGAGTGGAGCGTCCATACGTCTGAACTTGTTGCTCCCTGCTATTCGAATGAACAATGAAATGCTGAACGCGTCTAAATACACGTTATTCTATACGCATGTCTGGTGTCACAAGTCAGCGCCTCCCTCTTATTTTTTCTACGTAATTTCAGTTGTTATCAAATTTAAATTTACATTTCATCGGAATTAATGAGCATATATAATAATAATAATAATAATAATAATAATAGATAAAGATTTACGTGTGTGTGTTTGTGTGTGTGTTTCAATTAACATCACAGATAAGGAAAATTTGGTGAATTTTAAATTTAGTTTTTTTCAAATTCCTACATATTTCCGTTTGGCGGGAGTAAGGGATTGCAAAAATTGTCAGAGTAGACACCTCACATGTCATTTATCTTATCAAGGTCCATAAAAGTCACTTAGCTACCCACAATTTTCAACAACAATTAAAAAAAGATTCAGGTCGATAATATTAACATCCTATAGAGGTCTCGTTACATCTCGCTGTGATAAAGGCCCATTATAAAAAACATCTGGCACCCATTATAAATCTCAGCTTATTTAGCAGCGGAAACGGTGTGTTGAAGGTTTTTAAAAAAGATAGAAACAAACCAACTGAAATTATTGTCTAGCTTAACTCGCTACTATTTTTCAATCAGCACAAGAATTATATCTTAAACGGACATTCAAGAAAATAAATAAATTACCAACACCTAAAACAAACCACTTTGAAAATGGCTAAAGAAGTGGCCGCAAGCGTTTGAAACAATTGACAATACGGATAATTTTTACACTCAATTAGTGCCACCAAACGGAAACAATATTAGAATGTTGAAAAAACTAAATAAAAATTTATCAAATTTTCCTTGTCTGTCATATTCAACAAAACATGTTTAAAGGGAAGGTTACTGTAGAAATATACATTTGTACATACATCTTGCGTCGGTTTTGACGTATGAGGATGTGACAGTAATGAATTTTATGCGGTAATCTTAATTGGCACGTAAGATCCGCTAGTTATTTACAAAGGAGGCCACATATGGAGCAAGAGTGAGGATTGTGTGATGAGTTCACTGTTAGATTGGCTTACCTTTTAGATCTTGCTCTCGCTTCTTGAAGATGATTCATACAAGCAGACTGAAAATTGCTGAGTCCACTAAAGTTCACGTTGATATAATTTATATATATATATATATATATATATATATATATATATATGTGTGTGTGTGTGTGTGTGTGTGTGTGTGTGTGTGTGTGTGTGTGTGTGTATTATTCGGACTATTGACTATTTGTCGGCATATTTATTACAATGTTTCAGCTGTTGTACGCTCCAGCCTTCTTCAGGTGGTTGGAATGTCGAACTGAACCCTCACTGTTCTAGTTCCACGTGCCATGTCTAATGGATGTCAGTTATTAGTTATCTCCTGCTAATTTCCCTCTCCGAGTTCTTCACCACCTTAAACAGATATTGAACACAACCTCTTTGGTTCCTGTCACTGGATGTAATTAACGCCTTTATCGACTGTGCTATGTAACCTTGTGGACATCTGTGTATGAATTTCTGGGTATTATAAACCTAATGTCTTCAGTAACCATTTCTTACCAGTGTTCATATCGAAATTTTTACTGTTATCATTTTTTCCCATAGTTCATTGAAAGTAAGCCGGCGCGTACAACGTCCGAAACGTTGTAATAAATATTGCTACAAAGAAGAGGACAATAGTCCGAATAATGTAAATATTGTACATGATACCTCATCTCAGAAATATAGACAGATACTGAAAGGCCAAAACATTGTAATAAAAATGGGGACAAAGATGAGGGCAATAGTCCGAATAATGTAAATAGTGTACATAATACCTCATCTCAGAAATATAGACAGATACTGGAAGTCCGAAACGTTGTAATAAATATGGAGACAAAGATGAGGACAATAGTCCGAATAAAGTAAATAGTGTACATAATACCTCATCTCAGAAATATAGACAGATACTGAAAGGCCAAAACATTGTAATAAAAATGGTAACAAAGATGAGGGCAATAGTCCGAATAATGTAAATAGTGTACATGATACCTCATCTCAGAAATATAGACAGATACTGAAAGGCCAAAACATTGTAATAAAATGGTGACAAAGAAGGACAATAGTCCAAAACATCATCTCAGAAATATAGAACTGAAAGGCCAAAACATTGTAATAAAAATGGTGACAAAGATGAGGGCAATAGTCCGAATAATGTAAATAGTGTACATGATACCTCATCTCAGAAATATAGACAGATTCTGAAAGGTCAAAACATTGTAATAAAAATGGTGACAAAGATGAGGACAATAGTCCGAATAATGTAAATAGTGTACATAATACCTCATCTCAGAAATATAGACAGATACTGAAAGGCCAAAACATTGTAATAAAAATGGTGACAAAGATGAGGAGAATAGTCCGAATAATGTAAGTAGTGTACATAATACCTCATCTCAGAAATATAGACAGATACTGAAAGGCCAAAACATTGTAACAAAAATGGTGACAAAGATGAGGACAATAGTCCGAATAATGTAAATAGTGTACATAATATGTCATCTCAGAAATATAGACACACACACACACACACACACACACACAAAAAACATATATATATATATATATATATATATATATATATATATATATATATATATATATATAGGTATCAACGATTCATCGAGACTTTTCATTAATTAATTCAACCGGTATGTTCCATCCGTTTAATTTTTATTGGTTTCTTCTTATTTTGAATACTTATCATATAACTCCTTGCGTCTTAGTGGCTTTATTTACTCGGTTAACAGTGAAATGATATAAAAATACTGAATTAAGTTTAATTTTTATAAAGTCCAGATAAATACGGCAAGAGCCAAAATGAAAATAGTTGGGGTGTGAGGAAGTTTCGAAACCTAACGCCAGGTTTTGATGAGACAATTTTCTCACCCAAATATAAGGCGTTCCATCCATTTTTGATACATTTAATTATTAACCCATCATATTGTCATTTTTGTAGATATAAACCTCTTTAAGTGTTACCATTTCTTCGTCAGTAACATTTATTCGCGGACGTTTAAAATAAAATGAATATCTTTCAATGTCGGTTGATAGAACGGATTTAAACCATGATTATTCCTAGAGCCACAGATTTTAAGGAAAAGAATCCTCTAGGGAAATCTAGGCTGCAGAATAACTTATGGCCAAGGTGTCATCGTAAAAAGCCTTAAAAGACGTTGTCTCTACAGGGGAACATTCCACAAACAGTAATAATATACACGCGGTCATTAATTAAAGCGATAAAACTTGACAAAAATGGGCGACATTTTACGATCTGATTACAAAACAATTTTGATGACGAATCAATGTTTACCGCTTTGTATGTTTTAAGAGAGAGAGAGATAGAGAGAAAAGGGTTATAGGAAAAGATGAAAGGGAGAACAGAGAGATGTAATGTAAGAGAAACGCATGTGATAAGCGAGTGGGATAGCGACAAAGAGAGATAAAGATTGCTAAAGAAGAGAGAAAAAGAGAACAATCGTGGTGAAAGAGAGAACAGGAAGAGACAGGATAAGAGAACAAGGGGTAAGAGTATAAGAGACATGAGAGAAAAGGTGAAGCAAAAACAGACTTATAGAAAGATTATGTAGCAACAGAGACGAAGAAAGAAAGCGAAATATATAAAGAAATGAAAAAGGAATGGAAGATTAGAAAGAAAACAGAAATTCGGGATACAGAAAGAAAGTGTGGCGGACTTCCACGTCATTTATTTAATTTTGATTAGGAAACCAAACTGATGTGACGAAAGGACAAGTCAATGGTATCCTTATAGATAAAAATTGTGTTCAACAAGGCATACAATAAAGAATAGAAAAAGCATACAATGGGTAAGACGAAAGTTGTCTCTCTTTGATTATCATTGGCTATCAAAGTTCTCTGAAAAGAAAGAGTTAATAGTTTGTAATAAATGTTTATTTTAACAGTTCTGCCGTGCAAGAGGGAAAATATGTAAGTGTAAAGGAATATGCAGTTTGTGAGAGTTGAGTGAGAAGATCAGCGCATAGCTTCAACTGTCGTGGATTTCTGTGGCAACTAAAGTCTCACACTAGTGTGTCTTCACTTTTTTCTTGCTTTTATAAGTGATCATTGGATCAGAAGTGCTGCGCGGGAAGAATCATTCTCCACGTGCAGAGAATCCGATTGGTCGACACTGATCAATCAGTGAATGAGCTTTGGGGAGATTTCTGGGGGCCGATTCTCCCAAAAGTGCACAAAATCTACTATACGAAAATATAGCGATTTCAAAATTGTCGCATAAGACAACAGCGTTGATTTCTATCCAATGAATGATTGTTATTGAAATTTGAATTTGTGTAGGTATGTATGTGTGTGTGATAATGATCGCTATAAAAGTCATAGAGAGATATGGAAATAAATTAAAGCAGAGAGAAATAGAAAGATAAGTAAAGGAAAAGAAAGACGATGGGAGAAAGAATGTAAGAGAGAGGAAAGAAGTAAGAGAAAGAGGGTAAGAGAGAAATAAAGAAGAGAGATAGAAAGGAAGAACGTAAGGGAAGGAAAAAGGAAAGAGAATATGAGGAAAGCAGCAGAAAAAATGAACAAAAGAATATGAAAGGAGAGAAAGAGAGAGAAGAAGAAGAAGAAGAGAAGAGAAACAAGAAGGGAGAAAGTGAGCGATGAAACAGAGTAAGATTAAAGAAAAGAAAAGAAAGACGGAGAGAGACAAGATTAGAAAAATAGAGATTTAAAGTAAGGTGAAAGAATGTAAATATAAAATAAAGAGATGGTTATGGCGGAGAGAGAGAATACAAACGGTATGTAGAAAGAAAGAGAGAGAAAGATATATTATTTACATTATTCGGACTGTTATCCTCATCTTCATTGCCATATTCATAACGTTTCGGCCGTTGTACGCTCCGGCCTTCTTCAGATGAATTTCGAACCGAACTCTTTATTTCGTCCACCGGGGCATGTTGTTCTAGTTCGACGTGCCATGCCTCTCCTGGATGTCTCAGTTATTTCCCTTTAACTCAACTCTTTAAGTTTTGGTTCACCACTGCTGTGGCCTGGTATTGAACTCACAACTCTTTGTGTCTAGTCACTGGATCTATCCAACGTCTTTATTCACTGGGTCATGTATCCTTGAGGCATCCGGAAGAGGCATGGCACGTGAAACTAGAACAATCGACCACGGTGGACGAAATAAATGGTTCGGTTCCAAATTGCAATGACCTGAAGAAGGACGGAGAGTACAACGGCCGAAACGTTTTGAATGTAGCAAATGAGGTGAGGATAACAGTCCGAATAATATATCAGGGATACAGACAGACATAGAGAGAAAGATTTAAAGAAAAGGTGAAAAAGAGGCAAGAATGACGAAGAAACAGGCTCGGTACTTAAGGACGGGGTGTAATGGTTAGTAAGCTTACCCCACTAGATTAATTAAAACTGAACAGTGAGTTTGATCCTCACTAGATGCCCTATATTTTCGGACTTGTACCACATCTATGCTACGCTTAGAAAATCGCCTTATATTAGGGACAGTAGCCCAGTGAGTCTGGGGCTCTTGATTTGAGTTCAACATTGTTATCGAACATCATTCGTTCGGAGCCGTTTTTAATCAATGGTCTGAGAGAGTATTGATATAACAAACCAAAAGTTACCTTTGAAAACAAGTAATAATGTAAACTGACCCTCAATTATTTGAAAAATATCCTAAATCTTGAATGTAGTTTTCCCAGCAGGCCAAGGTAAAATGACGGAACGAGAGAGAAGAAATAAAAAATCATAAAACGTAAATCAATATCTTGCCCAGAGTACTAAGAAGATATTATAGTGGAAACTATTTTAATAATTCAAACGGATATATTAGGTTGGTGCAAAAATAATGACGTAATAATGTCGTTTTTTGACCTTAAAAAATACGTCACAAAACGACATTATTACGTCATTATTTTTGCACCAACCTAATATTATGAACTTTACAATCAAATAAAAAAATAAGAACATTCACCCCTTTAAAAGTTTGGGGTAACTGTGACTCTTTTACATTCACTTGTGCTTAAATAAAGGTATGTATACACATTCTCCCACTATCTGTGGGTTAAATAGTAGACCTTGTATCTGGGAAAATTATTTTTATTCTCAAAGAAATGTTATTCACTCGCAAAAACGAATAATACCTAAAATGCAAAAGAATTTTCAGTTTTTAAATATCCCTCAACAGTTGATAATGTGTAAAGAACAAATCAAGCAATAAACTGACTTTTGGAAATTTGAAGAAATATGCTATCAGTTATTCTCCTATGAGAACCACAAGTTACTGCGGAATATTTAGATAATAATAATAATAATAATAATAATAATAATAATAATTCTTATTCAAAGTATTTTTTACCTTTTACCGTCCCTTTTTGTCCTTGTTATACATCTATTCATGTAGGGAATTAAGTTGTATATTGTTTCCGATGTTTGTTTGTTTTTTATATTTTTACTATGCCTTGTGAGTGTTAAATACTCCGGCCTACTTTTCTCATTATATATCCTGAAAATTTAAACTCTCTTTTTTCTAATATAAATTATTTGTAGATGTTATTTCCCTTAAAACTTCCTTTTTACACATATGTTCTGTCTATGATATTCTCTGCATTCATCGGTGAAATCGTATCTCTCTCGCCTCAAGTCTTTTCTTCATCGATGCGAAAAATGTACAATCTTTAATATCAAATGGAAGTTCGGCGCTTGTTTTCTTTGTTTTTAAGGACATTTTCCTGTCTCTTAATATTTTGCTTAGCTTCTAAAATGCATTTTTTATTCTTATGTAAATATGACACTTGCTATGACATTACACAAATATTTAAATTTCTGTATCGCTATGATGTTGTCTAACACAAGTACGTAAATTGGGTTTTGATTGCCAAATTAAAACAAATCAGTGAAGGTTAACTTGATCACATTCTTGACCGAACAGCCAGTATTAAATTCGCTTGAAATTTATAAAATATTTCCATTAAAACACTTTTTTCAGGAAAATAGGTCTCTGATATTCACTATTTTCAGTATTGACTGCAGTTTCTTTCCTAACTTTTTACTTGAAGTAGTGTGCAGTGTCAACATTTTATGTCATTATTTTCTCTTTGACATGTGCTATCCATGTTAGTTGTTTCTTTTGTTGAAAGTCCACAAATGATGTCGTTTCTGTTATCTGCTACAGTCTTTGTGATTGTGTAGCACAAATATCAAAGAAGGATGGCCTATTAAAGGGGGTTTCTTCTTAATGTTCAAAGCAGTGTGAAATGTCAGTATCTTGATTATGTCATTATTTTCTCTTTGAGCTATCCATTTTAATTGTTGCTTCTATTGAAAGTCCTCAAGTGATATGGCGACTATTATCTGCTCAAATCCTTTTTATTGTGTTTTGACAGTCATCAAGGTTAAAAAAGGCTGGTCTATTAAAAGGGGGGGTCATAATGCTCAAATAGTGTGAACGTTCAATGTCTTAATTATGTCATTATTTCTTCTTTGAGTTACACGAGCTATCCATTTTAGTTGTTGCTGCTGTTGAAATTCCTCGAGTGATATGGTTCATTTATTCTGCTACAGTTCCTTTCGATTGTGTAGCGCCAGTCCATAAAGTTCAAAGAAGTATGGTCTATTAAAGAGTGTTTCCGCCTAATGCTCAATATTGTTTGAATCTCAATATCTTGATTATGTCATTATATTCTCTTCGAGTTACATGTGCTATCCCTTTTAGTTGTTGCGGTTTTTGAAAGTCCTCACTTAATGTGGTTGCTGTTATTTGGTACAGATCTTTGTCATTGTGTTGCAGCATTCCACAAGGTTCAAAGAAGGATGGTCTATTCAGGGAAGTTTCTTCCTAATGCTCAAACTATAGTGGAGTGTAAACATCTTGATTATATAATTATTTTACCTTTGTGTTACATGTACTATCCATTTTAGTTGTTGCTGCTATTGAAAGTCTTCAAGTGATGTGGCTTCTGTTATTCTGTACAGTCCTTTGGGATTATCTAGCGCAAATCTACATGGTTTGAAAAAAGATGGGCCTCGCTATGACCAAGAGGCTTTATTCGTTCCTAGATATTTGGGGCTGAGAAAACAGTTATAAACGCAATAATACTAACATTTAGATGAAACAGCAATGCTGACGTCAGCGAGAAGGCAAAAATGGAATGCTGGTGAAATGAAGAGTCGACAGAAACGTATTCTGTATAGCAGCACAAACTATGTTTTATTTTATCTTGGAACAAAGACATCAGTGAAGAAAGTGATTTTATATTAATCCTTTGCAGAATAATATTTTATGCGGTTTCCTCGAAGCGATAGATACGAATATACAAATTGCGCCTAACTTTACTTCTACACAGACTTCATCTTAAAAAAAAAGCCCGAAACCAGAAATTTGGCAAAAGATTTACTATATTTTTTTGCCATTACTTAGGAATTATTTAGGGTATATAAATGGTAAATAAATATCTGAACGTTGAAGGCAATATTGAGTTGCATAAAAAAAATCTGACAGGTTTAATTCAATAAATTACTTCGCACGCTGATTGGTTATTTTCCAACTGCTGAAATGCGTCATGGTCTCTGAAATAAAATGCAAGGATCTAATTCGTTAATACTTAAGAAACTTTGTTTGGTAGAAAGGAGTGCCACTAAAAAGGCAAAAATATAGTGTGACTTGACAATAATTGATACTGTTAGGTTTATGCTTGGATAAAAAAAGAATTTAAAACCCTAACTTTTCACCCAGGCAAACATTGACACATCTTAGTTACAACTTTGACCTATAGATATAAAAGGAAAAAGATGGGGAAAGGGATTGGCTTTTTGTAATTGCAGGGAAGCATATCCATGCGTTCGAGGATACATATATACGCAACCCCGAAATAGAATGAAAAAAAATTCCACACCTTCCTCACACACAAATAATCAATGACAAATCAGCATAAATAGATCCACTTTTGAAAAGAATAAAGCAGTTTGTCTGATGATCCCGAAAGCGTGAAACCGCAACAATTGAATATGTTATCTCTATCACGGATATTGTGCACGTTCCACGCGCGTATATATATATATATATATATATATATATATATATATATATATATGAAGAAATATAGTTTTAGGGTGTGCTATATTTATGGGATAAAGTCTCAATATCAGAGATAGAATATATGTAAATATAAATATAAAAATTGAACATTGAAGTCAACACTCAGAGGCGACAGGCTGTTTCATGCTGGACGCAAAAGTCCGGCAGCTTGTCGCCTCTGAGTGTTGACTTCAATGTTCACTTATATATATATATATATATATATAATTAATGAAAAACAGACCACTTTAAGGTACCATTACAATAATTTATTTCACCAAAATCCTTTTTAAAGGACTCCGGATCATCAGGTAACAATTCCAACAATGAAATGAAAGGAAAAATGGGATTAGAAATTGATGGGTAGTGTAATTTTTGTAATTTAACAGGGGGTGAGAGTGGCAGTTACAGAGACAAGATAGAGTATAGGGAGGGGTTAATTTCATATCTCTCTTAAGCATGCGTTATATTGGGGTAGGAGGAGTGACCGAACCTTGACCTATTTAGAGGGTTAACTTAACGAAAATGATATGTAGGAAAGGGAAGGGAGAAAAGAAGGGGAAAAAAAGGAGACAGATGACATTAATACAGATATATCCAAATGAGTGTTACGGCAAAGAGAGAGGGGGAGAGGGAAGTGAATCGAAAGAGGCTGTAATTTTGTTTCAACAAAATTATGTAAAAGATAGATTTCGATGCTTGATAGAAATTTAGATGTCTAAAAAATGATGAATGTTCTTTATTTAAATATTTAATTTTTTAAGTAAATAGTTTAGGGACTTCATATAACTTAACTACTATTATTATTAGCATATTTATTGAGAACATATTAAAGAAATATTTAAAATTATAAAGGTTTAATTACCACACCAATTGTATTTCCATAATATAGAAAGAAAATTACGGTAACAATAACATCTATATTATTTTAACATTTAATCTAATTTATGAATGCAATTTTTATTTATTATTATATGGGTAAACTTAATTAAGGTTTAGGTTTCATTATTTAATAAAATTTGAGGGTAATATTAAAGATTTTGTTTTCTTCTTATATTTATCTCACAAACTTATTCATGTAAATCCATACATACATACGCTTATTAACATGTGCAAATACACACATAGACACACGTGTAACAATATACACAAATGTTCATCCATCTTCATACAAAAATTATATATATATATATATATATATATACATTTCTCAATCATTACCTATATTTTAATATTTGAAATTTATTTAGATTTTAGTTTGATTCTATAGTTAAAGTTTAACTTTAGGTGACTTCTGAAATGCCTCATTATTAAAGGAATTTCGTTAATATTATTATTACTATTAATAGTTAAAGAGTGGTAAATTTAAATTTAAATTATCAATTTTAAAATGAAACTCCTTTCAGAAGATAAAAATACACTCTCAAAATTCTATTTATAGAACATTAAAAGAGAAAGTGATATTAAATATTAAAAATTTAAAATTTAAAATAACATTAGAATGACCCAAGTACTTCCATTTAAAACTAATCCATACACGTATACACATACACACACACACACACACACACATATATATATATATATATATATATATATATATATATATATATCAATCTATTTATATATCTATCTAACTATCTATCCATCTATATATACACATATACATATAGGAATACTCATATACACATACACACCCTTATATACATATACAACCATATATATACACATACACACACATACATGCATAAAAACATATACCTACATATACATACGATCATATGCATAAAGAAGCATATGAAAAGGATTTTACCCATAACTATCCACACATGCATATGTATTTATATTACAATGTTATACACCGATTCACACATATATATTACAAATATTAATTCTAAGGTACATACATATATATACATATACAGATTACAAGTACTTTAATATTCAAAATACAACACATATATAAATACATGTACACACATATATATCCGTACATATACATACCATATACATATATATACATACATCTACATACATGCACAAATACATCTATACACATACATCCACACATATGTAAAACACACACACACACACATATATATATATATATATATATATATATATATATATATATATATATATATATATAACGATACCTAGCAAAAAAATAATGTTAGTATCTAAACATACCCCATACTTATATATTTATACTCACACACACACACACACACATATATATATATATATATATATATATATATATATATACATATCTCCATACACATGTGCCTAGAATTAAAAAAGTAAATATATCCATATAACCACCCCTATCCATAATGTTCATACACATATATATATATATATATAAATTCACATATAAAATGTCTGAGTTCATCCACGCACATATCAACAAGCACAGCATCCATGTATTCATACATTCATTTCAAAAAACAAAATCACTATTTTCTCTTTTTATATAGTTGTATCTAAACATACTTCGTTAAATTGAGGTGGTTTTTGTGTCTACATTTACAAATCAACTCGTTATGTTTGTTCAATAGTATGTCCGGATCCTTATGCTTTATTATTAAGATTTTTTCCATAATGCACAAATTGCATCGGTCTCTGAAGTTTATCGGAGTCCTAGCTCTCGAGACGATTCTCCATTTTACTTGTGGGGTTAATTTGCTTTCCAATAACTCCCAATAATGTTTAGAAAGTGCAGTTTGATGTTTCTTTGATTTATTAGTGAAGGATTGGCGATGGTTATAAAACCGTTGCTTCCGGGACTATTGTGGAGAAAATCCGGTAAGGGAAAGACAAATTTCATTTGTGCTTTCTTAAGTGTGATACTAGGCCAGCCATGCTGCGGGCGACAAAAACACACTGACAGATGAAATTTGTTAAAGCAGGATTTTGATGGTGTCTCTGCTTCAGAGATTGACGGAGCTGATGACATATATATATATATATATATATATATATATATATATGTGTGTGTGTGTGTGTGTGTGTGTGTGTGTGTGTGTGTGTGTGTGTGTGTTGGTAGATGGATAAGGTATAAAGATAAAGTGAAGAGCAACTTTTCTTCCGTCAACATACCATTCAAGAACTTTGAAGAGCTAGCTATGAAGAGATCAGAGTATCAGCTGTCATTCAGGAATAATGCAACATCAAGAAGTAAGCATCATCCAACTGCGTGAAACACGAAAGAAAAATAAGACACCTAACATGTTCCTGCTCCACTTGAATAAAATACAATCTCCTGTACTGTTTATGGTCTTTTGTGCAATTCTTGAGCCAGTCTCAAAAGTCATGCCTATCATAGGCATGCAGATAATTAGTTCGTGGTCGTCGGTACCTCATACGTCGAACTCGACGGGAGAGTTCATCATATATATATATATATATATATATATATATATATGTGTGTGTGTGTGTGTGTGTGTGTGTGTGTGTGTGTGTGTGTGTGTGTGTGTATAAACAGAGACAGAAAGAAATGTGCCAAATGTGAAATGAGAATAACTTTTTACTTCAACTTCTGTATTAATAAAGAAATAAAATTGCTTGTGTGAAAAAGAAAAATCAACCCTCCTCCTTTTCGGCCTACGCCTTTGATCATTTCAAGTTGTTTCATCGAGTCTAACTGAAGAATGTCTGATAAGTAGGAGTTGAAACATTCCTACTGGGAAAGACTCAGGAAGGAAATCTTAATGATTTTCTCGAATCTGGACAGAAGCCCAAAAAAAAACTTATGATTGATTGCCTTTTTACTAACCTGGGGCCATTTTCAATATTCAATGTTTGCCTCTCATTCGACAATATAAGCATATCTTATGTTGATGTAGAAAACATTTCGCTTTGCAGTGTAGAAATAATTAATCACCCTGCATAGAGACAATGTTTATTTATCCCAGTCTGTTTCTATCTATCTATCTATCTATCTATCTATCTATCTATCTAATCATCTATCTATCCAAGTGTATTTTTCATCTATTTATCATTCTATTTATCTATCTGTCCCAATCTGTTCGTTTTTATCTATCTATCTATCTATCTATCTATCTATCTATCTATCTCTACCACCAACATGATGTTCCGGGGCCATCATTTTTTGCGAAGTCCCATGGCTTCTTCCTTGTCGGAGACTGTAGAGTTACGGAATCTACCATGACAGAGATTGAAGTGGGCCAAATTGTTTCAAGACAGAAAACCATGGATGTGCTTATAAACTGATCGGCCAGTTTGCAAGACTTCCCTAGAGTTGGGTGAGACAAGAGAATCTATTTTTCATTATGTTTTTTTCATGTTTTATATATCGATCTCATTATATACTGTCATATTTGTTATTATATAAATTCGCTTGTTTTTTTTCAATACTTTATTTTAATTTTATTATTTTTAATAGTTCTGATAAATCATTCCACAATTTATTCGCTTTCATTTTCAGCACTGCTTCTGCCAACAATCCACTAACTTTTCAATGCCTGATGGTAGAAAGCGGTTTTGACACGAAAAATTCATCAAGGCACGTTTCAAGCCCTACATCATTGTAGAATGAAACACCCCTTAAAAGGCTTATTAAAGAGAATATGGTGGTTGTGGCAGAACTTTTGAACCGAGCTCTTTAATAGCATTTTGTATCATGATAATGAGGTGGGGTGAGAAGTGTCATATTGAATAATCACACTGTTCCGCCAGTCAAGTCTTTTAGATGAATTGCCTTTGAGTCAGTTCATTCTTTTCAACGTACATCTTAGCATTGAGCGTTTGGTTGTTCTGGATCATTACCCATTGAAGATGAACGAGGAACAGTACGATAAACTGAGCAGATATTGGCTTTTCGACATGTAAAACAGAAACAATCCGAATGAGAAAAGTGTCCTTTCCTTAAGAGAAAATAGAATGGGAATCGACCTTGCCAACGAACGATTCTCCGTGGCTCGATTTGGTTAAGGCATGCGCCTATCATAGGCATGCAGATAATTAGTTCGTGGTCGTCGGTACCTCATACGTCGAACTCGACGGGAGAGTTCATCATATATATATATATATATATATATATATATATATGTGTGTGTGTGTGTGTGTGTGTGTATAAACAGAGACAGAAAGAAATGTGCCAAATGTGAAATGAGAATAACTGACTTCTCAACTTCTGTATTAATAAAGAAATAAAATTGCTTGTGTATGAAGTAAAGAAAAATCAACCCTCCTCCTTTTTCGGCCTACGCCTTTGATCATTTCAAGTTGTTTCATCGAGTCTAACTGAAGAATGTCTGATAAGTAGGAGTTGCAACATTCCTACTGGGAAAGACTCAGGAAGGAAATCTTAATGATTTTCTCGAATCTGGACAGAAGCCCAAAAAAACTTATGATTGATTGCCTTTTACTAACCTGGGGCCATTTTCAATATTCAATGTTTGCCTCTCATTCGACAATATAAGCATATCTTATGTTGATGTAGAAAAGCATTTCGCTTTGCAGTGTAGAAATAATTAATCACCCTGCATAGAGACAATGTTTATTTATCCCAGTCTGTTTCTATCTATCTATCTATCTATCTATCTATCTATCTATCCAAGTGTATTCTTTTCTATCTATTTATCATTCTATTTATCTATCTGTCCCAATCTGTTCGTTTTTATCTATCTATCTATCTATCTATCTATCTATCTATCTATCTATCTCTACCACCAACATGATGTTCCGGGGCCATCATTTTTTTGCGAAGTCCCACTGGCTTCTTCCTTGTCGGAGACTGTAGAGTTACGTGAATCTACCATGACAGAGATTGAAGTGGGCCAAATTGTTTCAAGACAGAAAACCATGGATGTGCTTATAAACTGATCGGCCAGTTTGCAAGACTTCCCTAGAGTTGGGTGAGACAAGAGAATCTATTTTTCATTATGTTTTTTTCATGTTTTATATATCGATCTCATTATATACTGTCATATTTGGTTATTATATAAATTCGCTTGTTTTTTTTTTCAATACTTTATTTTAATTCTTATTATTTTTTAATAGTTCTGATAAATCATTCCACAATTTATTCGCTTTCATTTTCAGCACCCTTCTGCCAACAATCCACTAACTTTTCAATGCCTCGATGGTAGAAAGCGGTTTTGACACGAAAAATTCATCAAGGCACGTTTCAAGCCCTACATCATTGTAGAATGAAACACCCCTTAAAAGGCTTATTAAAGAGAATATGGTGGTTGTGGCAGAACTTTTGAACCGAGCTCTTTAATAGCATTTTGTATCATGATAATGAGGTGGGGGTGAGAAGTGTCATATTGAATAATCACACTGTTCCGCCAGTCAAGTCTTTTTAGATGAATTGCCCCTTTGAGTCAGTTCATTCTTTTCAACGTACATCTTAGCATTGAGCGTTTGGTTGTTCTGGATCATTACCCATTGAAGATGAACGAGGAACAGTACGATAAACTGAGCAGATATTGGCTTTCGACATGTAAAACAGAAACAATCCGAATGAGAAAAGTGTGCTTTCCTTAAGAGAAAATAGGAATGGGAATCGACCTTGCCAACGAACGATTCTCCGTGGCTCGATCGGTTAAGGCAGGTCAGACTAAATGACGGTTCTGTATAGAATATAGGTTCGGTTCCTGTCGGAGAACGAATATTTTTTATGAAAATTCCTCGGGCATTCAGGCCGGTAAATGTTATTAATACTCTTTATTATAAAACAGAACATTTACTTATTTGTATCTATAAAAAGAATGTATAAACATAAAAATGTCATCAGCAGTGCGCATCCACTACGGAGAATTGAAACACGAACAGTTACGATAAGTAATTCATCGAGTCTAGAAGAACATGTGATCAAGTGTCTCTATATTGAGTCTAATTCGTTACCTATCCGTCACCGAGCCCCGTTGGTACAGTTGACGTTTGCCTGATAACGTAACTGTCCAGGTTTCAATTCTCGGTAGTGGATTCGTGTTTTTGATGAGTCCCAAACATAAGACGAAACGGCCGCTCAGTGCATTCTGTTGAGGTTTCTTCTAGATGAATTACTTAATTTTAATTATTTCAAACCCTCCTAATTTTTTTATTTTTTTATATTTTTATACACGCACACACACACACACACATATATATATATATATATATATATAATTACTGAGATATCTATCTCTCTGCAAAACGCTGTCTAACATTTTTAGCTACTTTATGTTTAAGTGTTATATAAAATAATCCCTATGAGAATATAACTGCTGCATTATGGCTCTGTGCAGTTAGTATAACAATCTCTTTATTATGTGCAGATGTCGACAAATGGTAGTTATTTATCTACAATCACAACTTACTAACCAACTTGCAGGATAAAATGTTCAGAATGAGTCGTAAGGCTGATTTGATAAAGAATATTGAATAATAAATTCAGGGATGCGAAACATTGCCAGGTATTGCAAAAAATATCTATTATATTCCATCGAAATATCCGGATAGTTCCAGGACGATATACATCCGAAAATAACCAGTTGAAGGACTTATAGGCTGATCAGTGCCTCTAATCAGGAAACAAGTTGTAAAAAGTAATTTATGTCAATCTATGTATATCTTAATATTGTTGCAGGGAGGACAAGTCAAATTCTTCAAGATGTAGGGCAATGAGTCAATGGAAAAATATATAAGACATCATTCGTCTTTCTTTAAAAAACACCCTGAAGAAAAAACGGAATGGAATAAACAATAGAATGCAGGAAAAACAAGTTTCCATCCGCTTATTTCATGGACAAATATCGTGAAGCTTTTAATAGTCAGGTCTGGGTGGTTACGGATATGAGCAGCTCTCACAGATCGAGACATCATCATGACGTTTTGCATGGTGTGATATTTTGAAGGCAGGATTCTAAATGAGGAGACAGACGATTATGGCGAATAATGGTGATAACAGAACAGTTCAGACACATTGGTTTTTAATATAAAGGAGCCATATTTCAAAGAGAGTTCAAACGCTTAAAGATTCTAGGAAAATGGTCTGTACACGTGAGAAGCAGGACAAGCGCCTTTGCCACTTCGATTTGACACGTTATTTTTCCTGGAAGATGATGCATTGCTTCAGACTTATTCGTTTTGAAACGCAAGAATGACCTTTCAACTGACCTGTTTGTTAGAAGCGGGCCAAAGAGGAATTATTTTGGAAATCTGCAATTACACATCCGAGAAAGATGTACTGTCCACATGAGTTTGATTTTCATGGCGATGGCTTCAGTACCTGTAATGTTGGTTTTAGTCAAAACGTTAAGGTTTCCAACGCGATCACTCAGTTTCATGTCGCAGATGGTACGCAGCCAACTCGTATGGAAAGCATCGAGTTGATTTTGCATCATAAATTATAGACATCAGTACTATCGTCTTGTACACATCAATTTTTAACTTTAACAAAACATCTACGAAGCTTGTGATATATATATATATATATATATATATATATATATATATATATATATATATATATATATATATATATATATATATACGGTTTCGACGTATGAGGAACTGACAGCTTAACTGATTCAGTTATGAAATTTTGTGCAATAATCTTAAGTGTCACTTAAGACCCGCTAGTGATTTACAAAGGAGGCCGCATATGCAGCAAGAGTGAGGGTTGTGAGATGTGATCACTGTTAGATTAGCTGACCTCTTAGATCTTGCTCTTGCTTCTTGAAGATGATTCAGACAAACAATATTGAAAATTGCTAAGTCCACTAAAACATGTTGATCTTCATTCTACTCACTCCAAGGCTAAGCGTTAAAGGGTGTTATGTGGTATAATCACAGCTGACAAGTTGCTTTTCAGCTTGTCTTTGTATCTTATACATATATATATATATATATATATATATATATATATATATATATAATCTCAAATCACCTCAATTGGGGAAGAGCCTATTGCGGCAGACGTAGTTATCGGTCGTCTGATATCTTCGTCTACCGAAATAGTATATTCCCCATGTGAGGTGATTTGGGATTTTATTGTTTATTAATTGTTTACACTTATTATAATAAATACATTGAGCTGCTTTTTTAGATCAGTTTCAATATTTTATATTACTACGATCAACTCTCTCTCTCTCTCTCTCTCTATATATATATATATATATATATATATATATATATATGTATATATAGTAGGAATTGAGTCAGATATGCAAGGTCTTTTTGTTTAAGAAGAGTGCAGCTTTTAGAAGTTGTGGATATATATGAATATGATATAAACAACAATGAATAAATGACTCGTTTTTGGTATTTTCATTAACTACTCTGTGCCTCTGGTTAGTGTTTGGATAGGCTACGATCATCGCTTCGCAGGTGGTTGGCGCAGCATCGGTTGTCCCCATGCCAGTACCCCTAAGTTGCACAGTCTCGATTTCTCATTGAAAATAAAGTCATCTTTTACGATGTCGGAAGCTTTCTTGTTATAATAAATGACACAACGTGTTCGATGTCTATCGGTAGATTTATATACTTTTCCAGCAGGGAAATGTTGCTGACTACTCGTCAGCGGTTGAATACGTCAAAACGAGTCAGAAAACTTCCCTACACTAACGTTCTTTCTTTTTTTTTAGGCCATCTTCCCACTAAAAAGACCAAAAAAATCTCGCTGAAAAAATTCAAAGGAGAACGTATATTCTAACCAAGAAATCTCGCTTCCTTGATCATTCCTGATTGGCTAATTTAAAGACCAATAAAAATACATCTCTATATCTTGTCTTATCTCTATTCTTATTTCTTTAAATGACTTGTGATTATCAACCGACCCTACGAAAGATGACACATTTTAGAATCACGATATATTTCCAATAAACTGTGTGGCTGTTTATTAATTAACCGATGTTTTTTTCTTCCTATATTTTCTTTAATATACTGTACTTTAATCTGCCTTTAACAATTTTACAATATTATTAATGTGTCTTTGTTATTAATTCAACACTTATTTCTTTACTAGTTGTAATCCGTGAATATTTTACGGTTTTCCTATTTTTAATATTCTGATGAATTTTAATTCTTAAGTTAACGATTAAATAAACTCATGTCGAGTTCTGTGACAATAAAATATCTGTAGAAATCCTCTTTATTGCATCGTTAAATATTTGAGCTTAACAACTTTAATAAGCATTAAAATTAATTACAATAATTTTTTTTTTAAATGAATAAAAATAAAGATAAAGTTTAATTGCAATAAAAAAAATCATAAATTTCAATGCTAGTGGTTATTTTAAGAAGTAAGGGGTACAAACGAAAAGATTTGAAATTAACAACTTTTTCCATTTCACTGAAACAGTAGTTGCACACTTCTGTCTTCACTTTCATTCTTTTCTTTTTCTCAGTTAAACCAAGTAGCGTCTCTGACGATATATGTTTTGTTTTTTCACGCACTCAAAACGGACTAGTCCATTATTTATTAGGTATTGACAGGAGACGTTAAACTATCTTTCCTTCTTTCTTTTTTCTTTCTTCTTTTCTTTCTCAGAGTGAAACTAAATTGCGTCTTTTTTTCTCTTTTCACGAGATCAGAACGGAATAGTCAATTATTTATGAGGTACAGACAAGGCGTAACGGTCATGTGAACTAACGAAGAAGCGGAGTACAAGCACAATTTTAATAAGATTATTATAAACCTCATAGTAATATAGAATTGATATCGGATAAGAAAAAAGCCATTAAAAAATCATATCTATTTATAATATGATAATTTCGTAAGTAGTAGCAATTTGGTAACATTTGTGACCACGCCTTATAGGTTGGCACAAAATTTTCAGCACTTTCTTTTAAAAGAAAAATAAATTGAATAAACAGCACAAAATCGGATTTTCTTTCTTAATCTAAAAACGCTGGAAAGTATGCACACTTTGAAGAAATTCGCTAATCGAACACTGTATTATAATCGACATAAATGAGATTTTGGGGCTTCTAGGGAACCGGAAATACGTCGATGGATACATTTTGTTGCAATGTCTTGACGATGTTCACGGATTTATTTCCGGATTATATCCTAACAAGAAAGATAAGTAATATCGCCAGACGTTGAATAAAAAAAAGTGCAGTTAAGTGAAAAATCATCACGTATTTCTATATTTCGTTAATTTCTGTCTAATTAAAACATATAAAAAACACAAAAGAAACAATTAATAAAAAAACATCCTAATAACGCATAAAAACAACGCAAAACAAACATTTGGTAGCAAAAAATCATCCTAATTACACATAAAAAAACTCAAAAGAAAAATTAGGTAGCAAAAATCATCCTAATTATACATAAAAACATAAAAGAAACATTGGTTATCAAAATCATTCTAATTACATACATAAATATAGATAACCAAATAAAATTATTCCTAAAGAAATTAAATGTCACCAATTCTAAAACTATAACACAACAAAATATTAGCGCATTAGTGTATATATATATATATATATATATATATATATATATATATATATATATATATATATATATATATATATATATACGGGCCGAGTGGTTAGAAATTTCGGTTTCTGATCATGAGACCTGTGTTCGAATCTCACCATTGTCGATTTATGAGAAAGGAGACTTCTTGATGTTATCTGTCTGAGGTGGGGACGATCCTAGCGTGCGGCACCTTTACAAAGTGCCTGAAACACATACCCCCCGGTTTGACCTAATTCTTGTCAGTGAAATTGGGTAGACGGAACACTTGGGGGCTTTCGATAGCTCTGCTAGAACGAAGTCACAAGTCATCGTGACCGAGCGTTTGTGTGTGCTGGTGTTGTTCAGATTGTTGATCATTCTAGATAACACGTTCTTTCCCAGAAACTGTGACTAAGGTCTGGTCAGCATGGTTGCAGTACGAACTACAAGTTGGATCTGTGGGTGTTGAATAAACACAAATATGTCTGAACGATAGTCTGCATTAGGGATTGCCTAGCTGCCCTAATAGACGAGTATTCTCGAGTATGAGTATATGTGAATGAGAATGACACGCCAACATAGAATTAATTACTCCTTCTGCACCATCCAACTTAGAACATAAACACAGGAAATATATTTACAGCGAACCTGTTGTAAATGGCCAATGAGCAGGCTGAAAGCATTTACAATAATCACTACAGCAAGCGTCCACATTCTCGCAGTCACCATGAAAGGAAAACTGTAAGAATATTAAAAAAAAACTCAATAAAAAAATTCCATATCCGCCAAGTTCAATAAAACATGTATAAAAGTGTTATATACCGTACCTATGAACACTAATGGGTATGTCCCAATCCTCATAAATACGGTGGATACTATTGTAAGTAGAGGTAACATACTGTTTAGATAGTTTCTCACTAGCAGTGGTTTACCTACTTCACGCCGCTGGCGAGTATTGTATTTTGTTGATGTTATAAACATTAACATTTCATTTCCAACCTTCCTTTTGGTTATTCCTCATTTAGTAACCCTTTTTAGGTTACAACAAAAAGAAAGATAGCAGCCGTAATATCTAATGAAAAATATTATTGTTAATATATATATATATATATATATATATATATATATATATATATATATATATATATATATATATATATATTAAATTTACAGTTTGAATTTAAACCGAATATTTCTGGAATAATTTCAATGGGGAATGTTTTTAGTTATTTTTAAGAGTTCATATCAAATTCAAGCGAAATATCTGATGCCGTCAGATAACTGACATTGTCAATTCTTTTTATATATATATATATATATATATATATATATATATATATATATATATATATATATATATATATATAATTTAAAGAAAAACAGACAACTTTAAGGCTCCATTGTAATAAATTATTTCACCAGGGACTTTTATTTTTCCCTGGATCTTCAGACATCACTTTCAAAAGATGAAACGAAAAATGAAATTAAAATTTACACTTTTGTCGGGCAGTATTAAGCTTATATAAGTTGACATAGAATGTAGTGAGGGATGGTGTGAGAGACATGGTCGAGTTTACAGAGGGAAGGGAGAGTTTTAAAATTTATCTTTTTATTATAATACTTAATATTGAGGAAGGGGCAGAAGATCAGACTATTTAATCGGTCAACTCAACGGAAATGATATGGGAAAACGAAAAGGAGAAAAAAAAGGGAAAAAGAAAAAAGGGGGAAGTAAAGAGAAAAGAGATTTATTTAGGGTTTTCGGAGGAAGAAGAGGGGTGGTATAGCTTTAGCAATTTAGATAAAAACAGATTTTAACGTTTGATAGTAATTTAAATGTTTAAAAACTCCACAAAGAAATTAATTTAATGCTTGTTAGCAATTTAAATATTCAACTTCTCTACAAATAAATTAGGGATTTAATATGTTGAATACTATATTAATAAACATCAATAATAAAAAAAAATTACTAATAATAATATTTAAATATTGTGAATGACTTTTAAGGTAAAATCTTTATCAGTTTTAGTCTAATTCATGAATTTAATTTGTAGCTATTTTTAGATAGGTAATACTTCTTAATTAAAGTTTAGGTTTCAAATCAAGATGGAGTAAGATTTGAAGGTAATAGTAAAAACAATCTGTTCTTTCATACATATACCACATACATATTTACGTAAAAATCACATATTCATACATTCATATACATGTACAATTACACATATACCCACTTACACATGTATCGATATACACCGGTATATATGCATATACATATACAAATACTTGCTCATACAATTACATATCTCCACACACATTCATATTTATACCTATTTAAATTTTTTCCTTAAATTTTACAATTAACTTTAGGTGGAGAATTAAGTGTTTAAATTTCAAAATATATATATATATATAAGTGAACATTGAACTCAACACTTAGAGGCGACAGTCTGTTTCATGCTAGATGCATTGTCGGCCTGACGATTGCATGTAGCATGAAACAGACTGTCGCCTCTAAGTGTTGACTTCAATGTTCACTTTTATATTTACACACACTCTATCTCTGATATTGAGCACTTTATCCCATAAACATCTTAAGACTATATTTCTTCACACACACACACACACATATATATATATATATATATATATATATGTGTGTGTGTGTGTGTGTGTGTGTGTGTAAATAATTCAGATAGAGTATATCTGTAAAAGGACAATATGAATAAAGACAAAAGGTAAACTTGCCTTTGTCGACGCGTTTCGTCGTCTGAGGGACTTTATCAAGGCAAATTATTTTATTTTGTAACAAGTATTTATATATACGTGCATAAATGTTATTGTTTTGTCAAACTGTGTTAGAATAGGAGCGCTCATGAATATTCATCGGGTTAGCGGAAAAGTCAGGCAAGTCCATTGACGTGACCTGATAATGGAATAAATAATAAATAGAGAAATTAGCTATAACATTTCCAGAACAAAAAAAAAAAAAACGTTTTGAACCAGAGATCGGAAATTATGACCCGTTGCATACATACTAAAAAGTTCATTTTGAATTAATTTAAAGTGAGATAAACTGAACGTATGTATATTTCATTTAATCCCTCAGCGAGACATTTCAAATACACTTGATTTTGCGCCTCTTCTTTCTCTCCTTCACATTCTGCTGCAGCTGACACACACACATATATATATATATATATATATATATATATATATATAGTGTCATCCAAAGAGTGACTGCGTACTGAGTAAGACGTTAAACTACATCCGCCTTCTCTGATCAGGAGATTTTGAGGAGCGTGGAACCACCTCTTAATTGCTGGTGTTCCCAGGTCAACCCTGACCCGGGGTGGTTGCACCTGTTAGGGTCCCAGCTATGGGCAAATAGTTAACTATTACCAGCAATACTTTTTTTGAAAAACATTATTACCAGCAATACAATTTTGAAGGAAATATATTACCAGAAACAGATTTTTGACAAAACAAAATATTACCAGCAATGAAAACTTTTATCAGCATTAAATAACCCATTGAGGTTGATATGCCGTAAAACAAAATAAACCAAACCAATCTAAACCAAAGAATACATGCTCTATTCATACGAATCTATCCTGAAAATGTCGACATTAAATAACCCATTAAGGTTGATATGTCGTAAAACAAAATAAACCAAACCAATCTAAACCAAAGAATACATGCTCTATTCATACGAATCTATCCTAAAAATGTTGTCGGCATTAAATAACCCATTGAGGTTGATATGCCGTAAAACAAAATAAACCAAACCAATCTACACCAAAGAATACATATTCTATTCATACGAATCTATCCTAAAAATGTTGTCGACATTAAATAACCCATTAAGGTTGATATGTCGTAAAACAAAATAAACCAAACCAATCTAAACCAAAGAATACATATTCTATTCATAAGAATCTATCCTAAAAATGTTGTCGGCATTAAATAACCCATTGAGGTTTATATGCCGTTAAACAAAATAAACCAAACCAAGCTAAACCAAAGAATACATATTCTATTCATACGAATCTATCCTAAAAATGTTGTCGGCATTAAATAACCCATTGAGGTTGATATGCCGTTAAACAAAATAAACCAAACCAATCTAAACCAAAGAATACATATTCTATTCATACGAATCTATCCTAAAAATGTTGTCGGCATTAAATAACCCATTAAGGTTGATATGTCGTAAAACAAAATAAACCAAACCAATCTAAACCAAAGAATACATGCTCTATTCATACGAATCTATCCTAAAAATGTTGTCGGCATTAAATAACCCATTGAGGTTGATATGCCGTTAAACAAAATAAACCAAACCAATCTAAACCAAAGAATACATATTCTATTCATACAAATCTATCCTAAAAATCTTGTCGGCATTAAATAACCCATTGAGGTTGATATGCCGTTAAACAAAATAAACCAAACTAATCTAATCCAAAGAATACATTTTCTATTGCTCCGAAATCTATCCTAAAAATATTGTCGGCATTAAATAACTCATTTAGGTGTTGATATGCCGTTAAACAAAATAAACGAGGCAGAGAGACAGTTTCGCAGCTCATCATTGCTTCTAGCCACGATCGAAACACGACTGCTTTGGTAACAATCAGAGATTTCCCCCCGTAAGCTAACAGTGCACGACTGAAGGAAAAGCGAATTTTTACGTACTTACTCTGTGAAGAAACACGTCACTGACTGAGAGTGCTCAATAGACAAAGAGAGAAAAAGACAAAGTGAAAAAAAGATAGATAAGAAAATAAGAATATATTCTTTTTCAGATTTGGATATACGGCAATAAAAAAATATAATACTGTTTTCGTTCTTTTATTTTCTTTCTTCCTCTCTTTCTTTCTCTTTCTTTCTCTCTTTCTTTCTGTCTTGTTAATGACAAAATCTAGCGCGTGCAAAGACATGCGAGCAAACACGCGCGCACACTCTCCCTCTGACACACACGCAAATGCACACACGCTCTCTCTCTCACACACGCATATATATATATATATATATATATATATATATATATATATATATATGCATGCGTGTGTGAGTGCGTGTGTGTGAGAGAGAGACAATGTATTTTTTGAGAGGCGGAAAGAACGAGCCGATGGTATATGATTGGTCTACCATCAGGAATGTTTTGTAGGGGCGGACAATGATATAAAACTCTTTAAAGCTTAATATATCCAATGCTGGTTCTTATCTCTGAAGCTTTTGAAGCATTGTATAAAAAGCTGATGAGAGAGAGTGAGAGAGAGAGAGAGAGAGAGAGATTAATGTAAAAAGAAAAACAAGAAAGACGGAACGTGCATTCCCCCGATAATTTTCTCGTGCACTCTTCATTATTATTTCGACAAATCGCTAAGCCAATCATTTTTGTTGTACGTGCAAATATCCGGGTTCCTAAACGTAATAAACATTTTCATTCCTTCTTCTGTCTTGCGTCTGCAATCAACACTTGATGCGCATGCGCAGATGCAACGCGAAACCTCCGCTGTTTGATCGATATTTTATTCATGAAAACACTGAAGACGGTGAATACCAATTTGTATTAAACGAGATCGACTCACACACAAAACGGATTTTTTTCATCTAAGACAACCAATCACATATGAAAAATATTAAAACATTAAATGAAAGCAACTATATCTCTCAAGCTATGAACTCTTGCAGAATAAAAATTCAGCACATCAGAAATGAAAGAGTACCAAAATCCATCCACTTTACTGTATATATGCATCCATGGCTGGATAAATGGAAAATATTCGGAATATTTATGGAAATCTTCAGAGCAAAACAATATTTTTCGGTATCTGTCTATATTTCTGAGATGAGGTATTATGTACATTATTTACATTATTTGGACTATTGTCGCCATATTTATTACAACGTTTCGGCCGTTGTACGCTCCGGACTTCAGGTGGTTGGAATGTCGAACTGAACCCTTTATTTCGCTCACTGGGGTAGACTGTTCTAGTTCCACGTGCCATGTTTAATGGATGCCAGATATTAGTTATCTCCTGTTAATTTCCCTGTGAAAGTTCTCCACTGCCTTAACCGGATATTGAACTCACACTCTTAGGGTCCTGTGACTGGATCTAACCAACGCCTTTATCCACTGTGCCATGTGTCCTTGAAATTAAGGGTTCAGTTCGACATTCCAACCACCTGAAGAAGGCCGGAGCGTACAACGGTCCAAACGTTGTAATAAATATGGCGACAAAGATGAGGACAATAGACCAAATAATGTAAATAATATTTTCCGGGTTCCATCTTTGTGGATGATTGCATTCATCAGTGTTATAAAAAAAATGATCTTTTCAGCCGATATCTTATTCGGGCTTCTTGAATTAACTGATGATTTTGGATAATCGTTTTTATTATTCCATATGGTGGAATTTGACGCATGAGGGTCAAGCAGATCAGTTCCTATGAACTGACAGTACAGACACCAGCACATATGATTTGATTATAGTGGTGAAGGCTTTGTGCAGAACTAACCAGACTTTTTGAAGGGAAGAATACAGAGACCTGGTGAACTATGTGCCACAAGGTCCGCAGATCCCCGCAGGTTTTGAATTCAGAGTTGTCCTTCTCCTAGACCAGTTGCCATCCAAGGCTATAGAACCCAGTCTGTCCTGCTATTTACCTATAGCTGGGCGAAGAAGAAGAGGACGCAAGTGAATGTAATAGATTCAATTTTTATTATTGCATGTACATAGCGAATTATTACATTCATTCTTGATGCTCTTATCAGAGCATTCGATTCGATATATACATTCATTTGAGAACACACAGATAGTATAATTTATATTATAACTGTGGTTTGTAATATTATTATAAAATAAGCTAATCCCGCCACAGATATATATATATATATATATATATATATATATATATATATATATATATATATATATAGTAGTGGAAAGAATAATTCATCCCCACTGAATATTTGCATATTTTCTAAGAAAATGCAAATATCTGCAAGTACCTACTGAATTTACTATAAATAGTTGATTCCGTATTTAGTTTTGAATAATTCGTGAAATTTTTCAAAGTTTCGATCTATTATAGTCATAGTTATAGATTTTTTCTAAAAATTGGTGAAATCCGAAGTTATTCCCTGCATCCTGTGTAAGTCGATAAACTACATCCACCAGCAAGGCCTCTGATCAGGAGATTTTGAAGAGCTTGGAACCAGCTTTTAATTGCTGGCGTTCCCAGGTCCACCCTCACACGGATTCGTAGCACATATCCATCACCTTGTTTGTACGCATCAAATACCTTCATTCGGAGCTTCTTGCCAAGTTCAGCCGTCTTCGTCATGTCTGCAGAATAAATGGGTTATCTGAGTACTTGGCACTCACTCACATATTTTCTTCTTAATTGTTATTTAGAATGTTCTAGAATGAGGTCCATGCTAATTAATTTTCAAATGGTATTAAATATCAAATTAATAAAAAAACAAAAATTACAATTAACATGGAGTAATATTATTTTATAATTTTCCTAAGATTGGTGTGAATAACTTTGGTTTGGTTTGGTTTGGTTTACGGGATATCAATCTCTATGGGTTATTTAATGCAGACAAGATTTTTTTTTATTGCTGATAATATTTTTTTCTTCCAAAGTTCATTGCTGGTAATAAAAACTATTTTTACACGTTTTGACCCCAGTTAAGGCATTAATTATTTGCTCATAGCGTTTAAATGTTTGTAAATCAACAATTCGTAGCATTATCAAGAAGAAAAATAAGTTTAGAATAAGTTAAGGAGTGACAGAAAACGATTAATTTCTGAAAGAATGTAAAGGAAAATTGTTAGAGATGTTTTGAATAATCTTCACTAGACAACAAAGGACATTGTAAATAATAAAAAGAAATTAGAGTTGAATGTATCGACGAAGACAGTCACTACATGCTTTCATAGTGCAGGACTTTGAGCTTGTCGCCCGAGGAAAACTTCCTCGCTTAAGGCTAAACTCGTAAAATGCCGATTGACTTATGCTAAAAGGCACCTAGAACATGGAAGTAAGTATTGCAACATTGTTTTATGGTCAGATGAAACCAAACAAGAATTATTTGGAGACATGAACTACGGTTATGTATAGAGGAAAGTGAATAAAGCTCACAAATGAAGATACCCACCTTACAATTAAGTACGGTGGTGGAAGCATTCTGCTCTGGTGATGTTTTGCTGCTTTTGAACCGGAAGAGCTAATGCGAGTACAGGGTATCATGGATAAAGAGCAATATTTGGCTATTCTTAAAAATAATATAAGACAACGTGCACGAAAGCTGATTTTGTGGGGTCACTGGACATTCAAACATGACAATGACCCAACACACATGACATAAAATGTTACAAAATACTTAGATGACTGCAAAATTAATATATTGGCGTACCCTGTACAAAGTCCTGACCTAAACCCCTATTGGAAATCTATGGGCATATTTGAAAAAATAAGAAAAAGAAATCCTTCTAATTTGAAGGAGCTAGAAGTTAATGCCAAGGAAGAATAGGGTAAAATATTTATTAGTGTGTGTAGTGATCTTATAAGGAACTATAAAAACGATTAAAGGTAATAATCAAAAATAAAGGTTACACAATTAATTATTGAGGCAAGAGGGACAAGAATTTTGTCCTATGTTAAATGTTCTTGATGTTTTTTTTGGGGGGGGTTGTATTATTGTTTGACATTAAAATACAAATTTTGTTGTGGGCATCACTGGACATTCCATCAAATCCATTATTTCATCATTTTTGAAAAAAATGCACATGAATTTTCCATGAAAATTTGAGGTATTACAGTTTTATTTGTAATGATGGAAAGGAGGGGGTGAATAATTCTGTCCACAATTGTATATACTTGAATATATTTTATCAGTAATATAATAATAACAAAAATAAAAAAAAAAATATTAAAAAATAAGTCGTAATCTTTTTGTTCGGCTTCGGTCGCAATTGACATTAAACATGACGTCAGGCAAGAATATTTCAAACACCCGTTTTCCCGAAGAATACCAGGATGCAGAATACCAGGATGCAGAATACCAGGATGCAGAATGCCAGGATGCAGACAAAGGAATTCTAACAACTCCACAGGCACCACATCTGTTTCTGACAATTATTGCAAAAGTCAAAAGTACTTGAATAAAAATAAGAAAATATGAATTTGTGACATTTTAGCCACAACTCTGAACGCAAACTCAACACTTTATCCGAGAATTGTAAATGTACAATAAAATATTAAACAACAAGCCGTTTTGGTTAATTTTAATCAATCTTGCTTTATATATATATATATATATATATATATATATATATATATATATATATATATATATATATATTAAGACATTTTATGTTTATACATTCTTTTTTACAATGGTAAGAAACATTTTGCTCCTTTAATGAAAACAAACACATTCTATATTGCGTTAATAGGACTCGCTTGGATTATACTAACGGATTGCAACCTGTATATATATATATATATATATATATATATATATATATATTCTCGATGCATATCCAAATGTAAACAAATGACGTCACACATTATGAAATGGACAATTATTTTAAGACATTTTTATGTTTATACATATACGCATCGAGCACATATGAATGTACGTGAGAAAACCATGAAAAATTGTAGTTTAAAAACAGTAAAATCGACCTTACCAACCGAATCGCTCCTCTGTGGTGAAATCGGTAAAATCACATTAGCTATATCACGGTCTGTATAGGATACAGGTTCGATTCCTGTCAGAGGACGCATATTTTCTATTACAATTTCTTGGACATTCAGGCCAGTAAATGTTGTTAATACTGTTTATTATAAACAGAGCATTTACTTAAAATATTTGTATCTATAAAAAAAGAATGTATAAACATAGAAATGTCTTAAAATAATTGTTGGACTTTGTCCATTTCATAATATATATATATATATATATATATATATATGTTGTAATCCAAGCGAGTCCTATTAACGCAATATAGAATTTGACATATTAAATGTTAAAACTGATTCACAAAGAGCGCCCAGTGTTTATTTTCATTAAAAGAGCAAAATCTTCATTACCATTGTAAATTTAAAATTCGCAGGATGTTTCGAACTGTTTATGGTATCAGTTTGTACAAGGTGACTGATTGGTTGGGGACGGAAAGAGAGAACATAGTGGTAGTTATGGCAGAAGAAGGTATCTTTACAAGAAGTATTGAGGATATTTTATTAAGGAGGTAGGAATGGACAGAGGGAGAGAAGGGGAACCCGATGAGCTAACCTACATCTTAATGGTCCCACGGCTAAAGTTTGATTCACCAGTAATCCAGAGAAATTAACGAAAAAAATGAAAAAAACTAATTTATATCAAATATCAAGATATAACCTTAGTGAGATGAAAGAAAGATAATTCAGGATTATTGGTGTATTAAATTTATCCGTACATCAGAATCTAAAATTTAATGGAAGTTTTTCAAAGATTTCGAGGGAATTTGAATATAAATGCGTACACGCATTCATCCGTACACGTTAAGAACATCTCTACCCGTACAGCCATCTATACGTACATATGTATAGATACCTACATACATGCAAATATATACATATACTAGCAAACATTTAACCCTATGTTAGGATAAAATTATTTTCAAGGGATATTAAACGGAGTTAAGTTCAATTAGAAAATCTTTAGAATTTATTTTTTTAAATGTGCAAAGACTCAACCGTAATTAAAGAGAATTGTAAGATAACAATGTAAATGAAATAAAAATTATTAAGTATGAATGTATTTCCTTAGATATATATATATAATTTTCCTTAGATATATATTCCAAAATCAGTTCTTCAATTCCGTAATTTAATATATATCGGTAAGTAAGCCTTTAAAGCTACTTATTAAATTCATATAATAACGTATGGAGCATAAGTTAAATATTATAAAACTTCATGATTATAGCAGAATTTAATTACTTAAGACTATATATACTGAATGATTCATAATTATTATATAGAATATAAGAATTACACACACACATATATGTGTGTGTATATATATATGTGTGTGTGTGTGTATATATATATATGTGTGTGTATATATATATATATATGTGTGTGTGTGTGTGTGTTTGTGTGTGTATATAATTATTTATTTAAAAATATGATTACAACACGCTACATAAGCGTTCTCATGTTTCAAAACAAGAGCCGAAAACTTCAATATAATTTGAATTTGAATTAAATTGAATTAAATTAAGCTCTGTTCCATCTTCAAGCGAATTTTTTTTTTTTTTTTTTGGAATAAATTATTTCTGAAATGTACGTGTTTTAATAGCATATTAATAAAATTTCAGAAATAAGTTATTCAAAAAAAAAATTCGCTACTGGACTAGAAATGGCGGTTGCATTTAACTATTTCAACAGTGTGGTAATTAGATGCCAATCTAGTAGCACGCTTAAATTAATGTAGTCCAGGCATTAGTATATATATATATATATATATATATATATATATATATATATATATATATATATGTGTGTGTGTGTGTGTGTGTGTGTGTGTCTATGTATGTGTGTATGTATGTATATATATATATATATATATATATATATGTGTGTATGTGCTTGTGTTTGTGATTAAAAAACACATTAACCCAAATAACTATCAAATTTTTATTGTTATTTTTGCCATAATTTCTCCTGAGAGTCCAATGTTTATTGCCCTTGTGTCAGGTTTTAATAAATAATGCGTGATACGATTATAATTAGTGAATATTCGGCAGTAAGTTGGAATGAGTACAGAATAAATATACAAGCTTATACACACACCCTGCATTCAATACGCCAAAATCCATCGGCCAATGTACAACTGTCTAATATATAATGCACTTGAACAAGAATTACTCTCCTCTTCCAGTTGTTCAAAAATCAGTTTTGTGTCCCCTTCGGGCCTCATCTATCATAGAATAGTATATCCTAATCCCTAAAGATATCAGTTTGTGCTCGGCCTCTTGCTAGTGAAACGCGTACAGGAGATATCTATTTTGGTTCTATGCCAAAACCGTTAAAGAAATAACATAAGTCATCTGTATATTTTTCCTTCCTGTGTAATTCCTATTTCTAAATCAATCTTGATTCCATGTATACCATATCATTTCCCTCGATTTTATAAATAAGACACTTAAATAATATATCTTAGAATAAATGAAACCGCACTGATTAAGACGATAGAATTTTAGGAATCGTTATCAGTGAGCATCTTTGTCATGCATTGGCTTTCAGCGATATTCAAAGAAAATTCTTCCCTCTGCATCTGCAATAAACATTACGCATTTGGTCGATATTATTGATAGGGTTGATTGATCTTACACAGGACCATCAGTTTATGGTACCCAGTGCGAGTGATTTCATTATGGTACGATGGATCAAGTATAACATTTTTGGAACGATGACATAAAATGTAAGGCAAACAAATTAAAAAAGAGAAGCGAAGTTGAACGAGACGAATGGCATATATAGAGTTATTTCTTCACCATAAAGCCCTTCTCCCAAAAAATCACCATCGTAAACCTTTTGATATTCTATCTCTGTTTCCATGGAAAATATTATATGATGTTACATCCACTAGCTTCACCAGACCATACCAAGTACACAATGATGAACCATTCTTATTCTCTTCATATTTCATTAGTAAAAACGAAATTCCATTCCGACAGCTTATTTCCAAGAGCTGCTACTTTATGGTGAAGACACCCGAGAGAGTGTTTCCCCCTAACTACAATCTTCTTCTGCGTTATTTATCCCAAGTATACTAAGAATCCTCACTTGGTTACCCTTTCCACGTACATATAAATTCTTTAGTAATTTTTTACCACTTGAGATTGATCCTAGATTTTAAAAAGCTGTGGTAATGAATTATATATAGCTCCTGACTCTATAAATATTATATAGTGTTCGATGGGTATATTGTTGCCATATTATATTTTTAGTTTGTTTTTGATTATATCGACTGCACAGTATAGTAAGGTCAGTTGGGTACCGTCTGTGAGAAAAAAAAAGCACCATGATGTAATTCACTGAGCCAGAAATTTGGAAACGACATGCTGTACTGCTTGGCATTCGCACCGGAAGCTCCAGTATAAACATTTTAGAGTATTTGGGTATCAATCTGAAGACAGTGCAGAGGATTCGAAGAGATTTGAATGAGACTAATGGCAAATTACGCAGGTGTTTGGAATGATAACTAGTGATGGCGACGTTATGCCTCCATTAACTTCCCACAGGGACTCAGGCTCAACACCGAGGACTACATCATTTGAGGAGGTAGTGCTACTGTGGGTCAAGAGGGTGGCTGCTGGAAGAACTTATGTCTGGTAACAGCACTTTGCACTATGCCGCACAAGCAGAAGAACCCAGCAATTTCTGTGGCCATATCACACCTTACATCTGGACAACTAACTCTCCAGACTGCAACCATTTTTATGTGTGATTAAGTGACCAACAAAAGTTATTTTAAAACCAATCATGAACTGAAGGTAAGTACTAACCAAGGAGACCGTCCAGAAGAGTTGAAAGAGATTCCTAAAACTTTTGGAGGCCGTCGTTGAAGCCAATGTCGATTTTATTGAAGAAATTTAGTATTTGAAGACATTTTTGTGTAATTTTGGTAAATGTATCTGTTAAAGTGATATGTCAGTGTTATTTTCATTTTTGCGTCATTTAGACGAAAATTTATCCATCTCACCCTGTATATCTCAGATATCCATAAAGATTACTTGTACCAGGTGTTCGCCAAACCCATTAATATAGACATAAGTATTACATTTAAATCATGTCTCCTTCGAATTTGTATACACGTTCCTCTGAAGAATTATATATATATATATATAACCTCCCAATAATTGTACATGTAATACCTCTAGAAAGATAATATAGACATCTAGTCCTCATGAACGTTACATATCGCTCATGTTATCCCAAGAATAATATTGATCCCCACCAGATCATATGTACATTTGGCATACATATGACAAAATTACATATACATCTTGTTTTCACAAAGATTATATAAGCATAATGTCCTAAACATGTCTGAATTGCCATAAATCTCCACAATTTATTTTAATTCCATATCTTGTTGACGATCATGACTCTCCACAGATGTCGTTTCTTTTTTTTTATCTGTAAAGTACCAGAACATCATGGGAAATATAGTAAAATGGTTTATCATTAACTTCGTCATAGTTAATCCGTCTTCTAGACTGGTTACAACCAAGGCTTTGCAGTGCATATTATCTTGCTATTTAACCCACAAGTGACTGCGAAGATATTGGTTCCTGATTTTCCTATGGATATTAGTGCGACTGTGAACTTAACCGTTTGGAATGGGAACTCATTTAACCGATATCACTCTCCTTACCGATAAATATTACACCAACTGTACACACCAAGGAGGATATTTGTGAAATCATTTGACTCCAAGCAAAGTAATAATGCCGGTCAGTTAGGGGAATTTCATACAGCCGTCCAAGTGTCTTTACTGACTTCTCTTTAATTGTCGGGTCTCATGTTACCTTCAATGTAGAAGAGCTTCTAAGTAAAGATGAGTTCCGGCTTTTCTTCGATTCAGCATTCATTTTCGCCCACATGAAGAGCTTATAGCAGCGCTGAAGCAGTTATTTGGCACCGACCTTAGACGATATATATGAATATATATATAATCATTTCACCCCCCAAACAAGCCGATAAAGCTACTAGAGATTACCGAGTGTAAAAGAATCTGAGAAAAATGTCAAAAAAAATATGTAAAATTCTGAAGATCAAATTGAAAAGCAAGAAACCGGAAGACATATCCACAATCGAGGAACGCGGGAGAAGAAACTCTCAGCATAGAAATTGCGGTTTTGTCTAGCAATTTTAACTGTAGAATGATGAGACCAGAGCTACCAATCTAGTACTGCGCTAAAATTCATAAAGTCAACGTACCAAAGAACTGATCAGAAAAAAATATTTATGTGGAAATATTTATAGAAAACGCACAGTAGAAGCTACTGACTGAAGTTAAGATGTATTTAGGCGACAATCCTTCTTTCATGCACGTTTCTTTGAATATGACAGACAACGTGCTTTGATTTAGTTTTTTATATAATTTCTCATGTGATCTTATATATATTTTTTTCTTTTCGGTAAGACAAATTATATAAAAACTGTCCAACTCTTCTTTTTTTCAGAGCACTTTCGGCTATACATTTAGCTATGATCAAACTTAAAATATATTAAATGTTAACAAGAAATAGATTGTTGCATGTATGTATTTATATAATGGTTTCATTTTCAAAACAACGCCAAGACATGTTCATAGTTGATATTATTGAATGTTGTTGTTTTTTTTTTATTTATTTTTAATAAGACTTCCATTATTTTTAGCCTGTTTCTACATGTAGATGATGCTATTATATTTGTGTTAACAACAAGTCTGTTAAGAATAAGGTCCAGTAAGGTATTTGACTTAAATCTAACTGAGCTATGATCAGAAAGATGTAGTGTGAGTCTTCTTGTCACACATGTTGTAGCGCTGCCTATATAATTGTTTACGAATTTTGATTGATTAGGAATACAATGAACAGTTAAATTCGTAAATAATATTCATCTTAAATTTGGAAATTAATTAAATGAAGTAATAATAAGTCGAAATTATTTTTGTGTGATGTGATACACTTTTGCTCTTTAGGACTTCATCGGACTAAAAGAGGAAATGCGTCACACACCAATTTTTCCCCACTCTTTAATCGCTCTGTCATTAATTTTCTAAACATAGTTGTGGTATATAAAAATATATATAACATTTTCTTTTATATATATATATATATATATATATATATATATATATATATATATATATATATATATCCGCTATTGTGCAAATAAATTGAAACAACCGGCCAATTTTAGACCCGCTGAAGTGACAGGGTGTAATCGATTTCTATTTTTCCTCGGATTAGGTCATTTGCATTTGTATGCAGTAATATGGATCTATTTTCTAAGTGTATAATGAAATTTGTTTGGCCTTGAAAAATATTGCGTCATCCGTGATTGTATCAGATTTTTATCCCGCCCAGACACTATTCTCTCGACTGTCGATTAGTTGTCTTACGGCCATTGTCTACGATAGACGTTACTCCAAGGAAGCGTACAAAAATTTTAATGCAACACGAAGACACTAGCCAGCCTTACCAGTGAGCAAACCAAAGTACTATAGAGTGATCCGAAAACTCTCCTGAATTAAACCCAATCGAGAATCTATGGTCAACCTGCAAGCAACGACTTCGTGGAATGGACATACGAAGTACTAATATGTGCACTGAGTCATATCTTATTGGAAAAATACGAAAAAAGAGTATATAATAAATCCTTGAGCCACATCTGAACTTCTCTTAGAAAATCACAATAATCGATGTTAAATTGAGGGGGGTTCAAAAGTGAATAAAGAATTATATTACGTATAAAAGTTAGTGGCATTTTATTCTCAGTCGTTACTAACACTACTACATATCAATCGTATTTTTTTCTGAGAAGAGACAGCATTGAATATTTCTAAGATAATTTAATTTATATTTGTCAGGAGCAAAGAACCATACGGCCGAGGCAGAATTTAAGGCATTGAAGAAAATCATGTTCGCCTAAGCCAATAGAATCAATTTAAAACATTGCCAAGCAGATAAAACATTCAATACTGAACGAACACTGCTGATTAATAATCATGTAATTATCTTATTTTCTAAACTGGGTGGAATTCAAGTCGGAGAAGAAATAATTCTTGCTCGCTTTGATCCTCACCTCATGCAAATGTCTTAAATATATTTTTGTAGACTTTAACTGATCTGGAATACCTGAGGCATAATAACATCGACCGAGGTGAGCGTGTTCGCATCGAATGTTACTCATTTAATCAGGTGATTAATTAATATCTGTGTAGGCGTCATTATTGATTCAGCCAATTTCTAAAACTCTGAAACATGGTGCACACACACACACACACACACACACAGATACATATATATATATATATATATATATATATTATAATTTTATCATATAGACAAATCCATTTTATTCACTAAAATGATGCATTTCAACTGCACTTCGACGATTGTTCATAATCATTTTCAGTTGAAATGCATTGAAAGGAAGTTGCATCTTTGTAGTGAGTAAAATCGTTTTGTCTATATGATAAAATTATAATAAATAAATTATTTTACGCGCTACCATCGGTATCGAGCCCTCTTTTGGATTAATGCTGTGAACGTTGGAATTTATATATTACTTTCGTTCTCATCACACACACACATATATATATATATAGAGAGAGAGAGAGAGAGAGAAATAATTAAGAGGATTTGAAATAATCATTATTAAGTAATTCATCAAGTCTAGAAGAAACCTCAACAGAATGCACTGGACGGCCGTTTCGTCCTATATTTGGGACTCATCAGCAGTGCGTATCCACTACAGATAATTGAAACCTGAACAGTTACGATAGGAGGCAAACGCCATACCATCTATACCAACGGGCCTCGGTGACGAAGAGGTAACGAATTAGACTCGATATAGCGCCGCTCGATCACAAATTCCATGGTGGAAATTCTCCGAGTTTCTCTTTTACCCATAGGACTGTGCCTCCCCGAGCTACGACTATTATCCCCAAGCTGCTCACTCCAGAGCATTAAAAGCCGGTTCAAGCTAGAATATACAGAGAGAAATAATTAGGAGGATTTGAAATAATCATAATTAAGTAATTCGATTCTAGAAGAATATGTGATCCAATGTCGCTATATCGAGTTTAATTCGTTGCCCCTTCGTCACCGAGGCCCGTTGGTACAGTTGGGTTGACGTTTTCCTGATATTGTAACTGTTCGGGTTTCAATTCTTGCTGGTGAATGCGTACTGCTGATGAGTCCCAAATATAGGACGAAACGGCTCTCCAGTGCTTTCTGCATTCTGTTGAGCTTTCTTCTAGACTCGGTGAATTACTCAATTATTATATATATATATATATATATATATATATATATGTGTGTGTGTGTGTGTGTGTGTGTGTGTGTGTGTATTTATGTAGCATATATTTATTTAAGTAACTATAACGCTTTCCTTCATGAATTTGATATCCACATTAAGAAATTCGAAAGGAGTAAAATGAAAATAGACATATCTCCAGGTTATTCAACTACAATATATATATATATATATATATATATATATATATATATATATATATATATACTATAAATGTTCAAGTTAAAACATATATAGGTTATACGGTAGGCCCGTTCAAGCGCAGTGGTAAAATTACACATCGTCTCTTAAGCTACCAAAACTTAAATACTGCACCAAACTTGCCAACCCTATGTGGAATTTAAAAGAAAATTAACATGGATCCGGTCGTATGGTGGAAAATTTTTAAAAAGGTAAAAACATGCAATAATTATGACCGCATTTGCAAACTATTCCAATATCAGAAATTAGCATTAATGACATTTCCGGATCAAAAAATCTGAAATTTTAAGCACTTGCCCTCACATAAAAAAAAATGTATTACGTGTATATAAAGCCGGTTAAAAAATCTAATTTAAAACCCACTGTTACTCTTTAGACATGCTAGCCTCCTCACCCTCCGTAACAATTAAGTTACATATTCGTTTTCCCTCTTTATTGTATACATCTACAATACACTTGCATTCCCGTTCCTTTCATTTTTTTTTATTCAACCTTCTTTTCCCCTTCCTTTCCATTACACTCAATGCCCTGCCTTTCAATCATCATGAGCCTGGTTATTTTAAATGTATCGCACGAAGAGACCGTCAGGTCGAAACCATGGTCGCGTATTTTAATTGACCTCCTGATTTTAAAGTTAAAAGATCAACATGTTGTTTTATTTTTACTTATATTTTTTTATCCCGTGAACACATTTAATACTACTGTTTCATGGTCTGATTCAATTCTGACCATTAACATATATATATATATATATATATATATATATATATATATATATATATATATATGTATGAGCGTAATAAATATTTTTCCCTTTTCATCAATTACAATTTTCCCTCCCTCTCTCTCGCCTCCCCCCATCCTCATACTTTTAGCCTCTCACTTCCGGTGTTCTGGTTTTCTTTGGTTTGTGCATCTTCCCACTTGCCTGAAGATACCTCACGATCGAAACCCGGGTTTCAAGGTTGTTTTTCTTTTCTTTTCTTTTTTAAGCGTTTCACCCCAAGCAAGGCGGGAAGCCACTAGCACGCAAGGGGTTACAGAGAGTTGGAGCGAGAGCAAATAGGAGTGATAGAAGAAAGGATGAAGAGAAGGATAGGGGATAGATCAGGGCCATCTGGAGACGTCGATTGACATTACATTTGAATAGTTGGACACTATAGCTATCAGGATAACAGGAAAAGGGAAGGGAGTTCCACAGGTGTGTGTGTGTGTGTGTGTGTGTGTGTGTGTGTGTGTGTGTGTGTGTGTGTGTGTGTGTGTGTGTGTGTGTGTTGGGTTGCATATTAATATTTTTGTTTTATCTTTTGATTATGTTTCTCAACCAGTTTCGGCCAAGCTTGGCCATCATCAGGTGTAAAAGTCATGCTTGATAGTCGCAGTAAACTACGAGGATGAATGACAGTCCCTTGGGCCTGTAGTTCAATTTTTTTTATATAGATAATTTTGGTCAGTCCTGGAAATGGTCTATTTCAACTTTTTTTTCAGGATAAATCGCGAGACCTATCATTCTTAGATTTATCTCTTTAGTCATTTCGACAGTTCTATTGGTAACTAGGAAGGGGATGTATGTGTGTGTTATGTGTATGATATATTTTAATTTTGAAGGAGTGCGTGCAATGTATGTATGTGTATATATTCGTGAGTGTGTGTATAGGAGGACCTCATCATCTCTGTAAGCTTGTCTGTCTAGTGTGGTTGAGGGTGCGGATGTTAGGTTACACAGCTTAGGCTCTTCATGGGTGGTGTCATTGTTGGTGGCCATAACTTTAGCAACATAAGATATAGAGATGACACAGTGATGATAGCAGACACTCTAAAGAAAAATTGCATATATTGCCACAGAAGGAAGTGAAGAAAAATGAGAAGAAAGGATTGAGTAGCAACTGTGAAAGACGAGAGAATGTTAGGTTGTGAGCAAAAGGAAAATGATAAAGTTGAGATTCTAAAATCAAGTACAAGTATCTGGGTAGTGTTTAAATAGAGGACAGGGAATTCTGAAGGCACATTAGGATAGCGAATTATATCTTCCAAAATCTAAGCAAAGTATTAAGAAACATGAATATTTAAAAAAAAAATGATGAAAAGAGTACTGAATTGTTACGCCATATCAGTATAAGGCAGCGAATGCTGGATAGTATCCTCACAGATGAAGAAGAGACTTGAATTAACAGAAATGTGGTTCTACAGGCGGATGCTGAGGAGACCATTAACCGAACATGTGAGTAACAACGAAGTTTCAGGATAAAATGGAAACAAAAAGGACACTTATAACTAACATCAGAAAGAGACTGTTGAAGTCTCTAGAGCACATGAGAAAAGAAGGTTTGGAAAAATTGACACTCGCAAGACAGATTGAAGGCAAGAGGAGCAGATGAAAACAAAACATAACGAGATGTGTAAATGTGTGGCAGACGGTTTTTATGAGAGGCAAAAAGGCGAAATTTGTTAAGAACTACAAAGAAAAAGAAATTAGTGGAGAGCCATGATCGCCAACGTCATGAAGGTGCATGGCAAGAGAAGAAGAACGTTTTCTTAGTTTCTTTTATTCTCAGTAATCTACTGCGTCTTAGTGACTCTATCGCCTTGCCTGGGGTGAAATTCATACGAAAACTCAAAAGTGTCAAATATAGAAGTGGAAAGAAAAGAAAAAATGATAAATAATTTTCAGAAGACGTCGACACATATTATGAAAATAGAAATGAAAAAGAATGAAAATAAAATGCAAGCAAACTGACATGACAAAACATGAATCGAAAAATAATTTTAAAATTTAGCATAATCTTTTCCTTTTTCTTTCCTAACAGATCTCGTTTCAGTTTTGTTCTTTTTCTGATTAATGAAGTCTCGTTGTAGAAAACTCATCTCGTGTGAACTTGTTGATACGAGAAACCGACAGAGCATAAAATGGAGTGAAGTTTTCGACAGTTCATTTAACAGGTTAAAGTATGTTAGCCGCAGAGAAATCCATCATTGATTATCTTTCTCAGAAAAATTTGAAAAGGAAATATCTTAATTTTAGAACTTAGTTATTCACCTATGTACACCCTTGTACAAATTAATTGAAACAACCGCTTTAATTTCCTTCCTTTCACCATTCGGTCAGTTTTAGACCCACTGGAGTGACAGGATGTAATCGATTTCTGTTTTTTTTTTTTTTTTTCCTTTGATTAGGTCATTTGCAGTAGTGTGCATTAATATGAATCTATTTTCGGGTGTGTGATGAAATTTGTTTGGCCTTAAAAAATATTGCGTCATGCGAGATTGCATCAGATTTTATCATTCCCAGACACTACTGTCTCGACTGTCGATTAGTTGTCCTAATGCCATTGTCTGCGATGGACGTTACTCCAAGGCAGCTTACGAAAATTGTAACGCTGCATGAACACACTGGCAAGCCTTACCAGTGAGCAAATCAAAGCACTATAGATTGGCCCGGAAACTGTTGATTTAAATCCAATCAAGAATCTGTGGTCAATCTGCAAGCAATGACTTCGTGGAATGGATACACGAAGTACTAACATGTGCATTGGGTTATGTTTCATTTGAAGAATATGAAGAAAAAGTAAATAATAATGGAATTGTTCGTTTTGTTTCAATTAATTTGCTCAAGGATATAAATACTAGCATTAAAAGTTAATACATTTTTTGTATCTTCCGGTAACTGTCTAAGAAGATGGAGGCGAGATGAAAAATAATACTGTATAGAGAAGGTAGGAAGTCATATCTGTCAAGGGCAATAACGTGAGTTTAATGCTGAAATGCCAAAATCAAATAGGCGCTGAAATTTAAATATATGAAACATCATCATTCGACCGAAGTCTGGATCATCGAGCCAATTGCAACTATCCTTTCCTTAGCTGTATAGTATGTGCTATGTCAGACCCACTTATAATTTTGGAATTCAGAGATATTTTTCCTAGGCCGGTTGCCAACCAAGGCTATAGAACTCAGTCTTTCCTGCTATTTAATCATAGCTGGGGGTGGAGAAGAGGGGGATTCATTCCTTTCCCAAGCAGGCAAGTGAATGCAATGGCTCCGACTAAAATTCGAACTCGACTCTCCGATTCCTCAATCTGAGCCGCTACCCATTACTCCACCGTGCCTCCTCTAAATGAATAGTATAGTAGCAGAAGACAGAAACTGAGAAAAAGAAATATGAAGGTGCATAACTACAGAGAAAAAAAAATAGAATCTGATTGAGTTAAGGAAGAAGTGAAAAGAAGAAAAAACGAAATTACTGGAATAATATGGAAGCTGGGAAGAAACATCAGCATCCTAATAAGGCATAGTGTCAACGAGAAAATTATTCCTACACCGATCTATTTTGAACATTTTTACCCATTTCTCAGAATCTAATGGCCGTATGAGGCCAGATTTTTTGTATATGTTAATAAGCCAAAAAAAAAAAGAATATAAAACTCAATTTTCATAACAAGAGGTTAAATACAACAAATTTGACAAGCGAATTATGCAACATAGGAAAAGACAAAATTATTCTTACAGTAGAAAATATCTTTTTAAATTGATTGATTCGTGTAAGTTTAAGTAATTTACATAATTATTTTACCGGTGAAGCCTCCTAGACTATTCATTCAGTAAAATATTTGTGATAACACCAACAAAGAACATCACGTGTTTCATAGAATGTCATCATTGTTATTCTTACGCTAACAACACGATGGGGAGCTTAGTGTTCACTTGAGACAGAGAATTATTAACTTCCATAAGTCGGGAAATAGTTAAAGCTTATTTCAAACCGGTTAGCTATCCCTAGATCTGCGGTACAGTCCGTTAGAAAAAAAAGTTTAAAGAGTTTGGCACGTCATGGAATTTGCCTTGGTGTGGAAGAAAACTAAAACTGTCACCGAGAACTGTACGAATACTGTCGCTAGGTTAATATAAACTCAAGAGTTGTTTTGAAAGATATCGCCAAATGTTTGGATACGATGGGTATCAGCGTAAGGACTTGCACAATACAACGCTGTTTAAATAGATATGGGTTTAATTTTCCAAAACGTTCTTGGATAAAGAATATTTATTTTGGGAAGAAGTACTATAGAGTGATGAAACAAAAATTGAAATTTTAGACATAATGATGTACAGAAGATTTGGTACAAGAAAGGTGAGGCTTTCCTCCCAAAAAAACACAGAGGCAACAGTAAAACATAGAGGTGGCTCGTTGATGTGTTAGGCTTGTTTTAGCTCAAGGAGGACTGGATTATTAGTTACAATAAAAGGAATAATTAAATCTTTAGACTATATCAAAATTCTGGGTGAAAATCTACAACTATCAGTGCCAAATCTTCGTCTAGGTCGTCGATTTAATTTCCAGCAAGATAATGATACCAAACATACGTCTAAATCAGTGACTGCAATGCTTCAGAAAAAGAACATTAAAGTTCTCTGATGGGCGTCAGTGAGTCCTAACTTGAATTCTATTGAAAATCTATGGCATGAATTGAAACCGTAGGTCACAAAAAACATCAGGAATTAAAACTTGAAACCAATGAAGAATGGAAGAAAATCCCAGAACAGATTTGATTAAATCTCATCAAAAACTTCAGAAAACTATTGCAGCAAGTTATAAAGATAAGGCGCCATGCTTTTGACTATTAATATTGTGAAAATTGTTAATTTTTATCATTTTTTCATACTGTACGAATACTTTTGTTTCCATATTTTGCATAATCCCCCTGTCCAGTTTTTTGTATTTAAACTTTTATTCTAAAAACTGAGTTTTATATTCCCTTTTTGAGCTTATTAACATATAAAAAAACCTGGCATTAGATTCTGAGAAATGGATAAAAATATTCAAAATTGGTGACTGTACGAATAATTCCGTCGCTGTCTCTATGTATATGTATATATATATATATATATATATATATATATATATATATATATATATATATATATATATATATATATACAAGAAACTATATCAAACTTTTGCAACGAATGCGAAAGGAAGATATTTTGACGAGAGTAAAATTTTATCATAAAATGCTTTTTATGTTTTTGTTATAATAACATTTCTAATAAAAATCATGTCTCACTTTTTTTTAACTATGAATAATAATAAATTTCTCTTATTCAATGTACAAAACAACTACATTTTGGGCCAATTTAAAAAATTACCAGGGATGATCTCAAACTTTTGAACTGTATTATATATATATATATATATATATATATGTGAAAATAGATATGAATATATATATATATATATGTAAAAAAAAAAATATATATATATATACAGATAAGATGAGAATGAATAGAGTACAATTCCAACGCTCGTAACATTTAATTTAAATGACGGTTCAATAAAAAGTAGAATAATATTATTTAGTTTAGAATATTATATCGAAAAAGGATTTTAACATGGTTTCCATGCAATATTCTAAAATAAATAAATATAATATATATATATATATATATATATATATATATATATATATATATATATATATATTAAAAATAATTGACAATGTCAGTTATCTGACGGCATCAGATATTTCGCTTGAATTTGATATGAACTCTTAAAAAATAACTAAAAACATTCCCCATTGAAATTATTCCAGAAATATTCGGTTTAAATTCAAACTGGAAATTTAATAACCTCTCATTTGAATAAGAACTGCAAATCGGCCGTGTGATTAAATCTGCCGATTAGAATTGAGTTATTTTTAAATGAATAAAAGCAGATTTAGAATTAACTTTCTTTGTAAAGTCAGCAGAGAAAAGAGGCGTTAGCAGAGATGTGGTCAGTTTTATTATTTACGGCATTGTGGGTGCCTCCGAACGAATAATTACTTGGCTATTTTCGGGAACAAAATCTCAATGGTCTCTAACAGGGAATGATTTCGTATTATTCTAAACTTAAGCGACAAACAAATTTTATAATCTCGCAATTAGAGCGACTATTTCAAAACATGTCTCTGTGCTTTAATATTCCAGAACATGAAATCAAAATATTTCACCGGAAAAATCTTTATATCCTTTCATTGTTGGATTTTAACCATAAGTAATGAAAGGTTCATAGAAGCCGACACAATGCCTCCTTGTGTTACGTGTAAAGTTCAACCAATATAATGCTCAAGAGACGTTCATGGTAGATCGGTTTTACTAAATGAGCTCTGCGATATGAATGAAAGAGGAGGGGTTGGAAGTGAAGATCATTAGAATAATGAATATTGTATACGATTGACTCTTGACTGGAGGATTTTTGTAAATCATTTACATAGCAAGGTGGGGAATGCTAATAATACGCAGGGGTTTACAGAGAGTGAAAGAGAAAGAGAATATTGAAAATAGGGAAGACTGAGGAATGACAAAAGATGAAAGTGGTCCAAGAAGATAGAAGATGGCGATTGATGTTTCATTTAAATTTTGAAATATTGTAGTTATCAGGGAAGCAAGTAAACGGAAGGTGGTTCCGCAGGTAGGAAGTGCGAGAAAGAAATTGTTAGGGTAGAAATGACGGCTGCCAATCTAGCAGCACGCTTAAATACATATGGTCAGGGTAGCAGGGAAAAAAGCTCGTCAGAGCAGTTGCCACGTCGATGAAAAAGTGACTGAAGTCTAAATGCTTTGTCAGGATCAATTACATTGCAGATCATTCTTTGCATTTTGCTAAGAATCTCAAGATGTACAGCAGGAGCACCAGACCAAATATGGCAACAGTATTCAATGCACAGGCGAATGACAGATTTGTAAACGTGCAAGATGGAATCTGACAAGAAAAATTTCTGGCATGATACGGTGAACTATCTTTCTGTGCAGTAGATGCAGCTATTGATTTGATGTAGTCGCTCCACTTCAACTCAGAGGAAAAACGTAAGTCCAAGAATGTGTAGCGTGTTTCCTGGAGAAAAATTTCTCTGTAGTGATTAAATGAAAGCAATTTTATTTTGGCGACGTAAAAATTTACAACCTATTCCCCTCCCCAATTTCCCACTGATTGGAGATCATTTTCAAGAGTTGTTTCCAGATGTACTTTTTCGGTTAGATTTGCTACCTGAGACAGAAGTAAATGGGAGCGTTATCTGAATAAATACCTAATTGGGATCTGATAACATCTGAGAAATAATTGAAGAATCAGAAACAGCTTAAGTCCCAGAATAAAGCCTTGGGGGTACACACGTTCATATGAAAGGATCTGGAAGGGAGTCTGTTCAACATGACCTTCATCAAGGTTGTAGTCTTCAGGGAAGCTTACACACGGGAGTCGGTTCCACGGTTCTTTGGTAAAAGCTGAGTGGAACTTCTCTCTTTATATTTGGAATATAGGGAAACGTGGGTGATTCAACTCCGTGGTAGACGTGCTCTATCTGTAAAAGTCTGAACTGGTGGAACTAAAGAATGAGAGTCTCTTAAACTATTTGTGGGAGAATATTGATAGCCTCTCCGCAAGTTTGGGACGTTGTGATGGTGATGGACGGAGAGAGGCTGCAGAGTGGAACATGTCTCATCCTATAAAACCACGTAAACGATTTTGAAATCTATCAAGGCGGAAAGTTTATAATTTAGACCTTAACTGTACACTTCGGTATTGCATCGAGAGTTCCTAACGGAATCTACTATAGGCTTCAGGTCTTATTCATATATCCAAAATGTAACGTCATAGGACAAATTGAATTCTTTTAAATTTGGAAAATTCATGATTCAAAAGTACTCTTTAATAAATTATATATATTTGCTTTTCTCATGTACCATGAATTAAAAATAAGTTAAGCTTAAGAAATGGGGAAAGAAAACCTCCTAACTAATAGCCAGACACACGTATATTTAGGAATATATCGTATTTATGAAATACAATATATTTGTTAGGGTCGGTTGGCTGTCGTAAATCCCGAAATGGCATCGGCCATCTTAAAAAAAGGAAATAAGTAGTCTGTTTAATTGCCTTTTCAGTCGACCATGAATTACCGAAGCACTTTTTACTTAAAGCAGATTTTTGCTTCAAAATCTCTCAGTATTTTTTTTTTTTTTTAGCGAATGGTCCGAAACTGCTACACAATCGGAAGTCATTCTTCCCTCTCACTCCCTCTTTCCCCTTCACTAAGAAAAAGATTTTTTTCGTCGAGGAACAATAAAATCAATCAGTACATATTATATGCGTTATTCTGTTTATATTGATAGATTGATTCGTTTTCAACGACATATTAACCAATTTCAGGTTATTTAAAGCCAGAAATTATTTTCAGATAGTAGTTTTTTTGTTTTTTTTTGTAGATTACAATGGTTTAATAGAACAAGTCTTAGTAATTAACTCCTAGTCGGGTAAACAAGAGGTGCGTTCATATCTTCCAAGCGTATTTGCGCGTAAGTGAATATAACGAACCCAACTGGATTCGGAACTCGGCTCTCCGGTTAACAATTTTGAGTCTGATCCTTTACCACCCGCACATCCAGGTATACAACATCTGGTATTCCCAAGCGGTCACCCACCTAGGTACTAGGCAGGCACGATATTCTTTAATTTCGCTGATCCTATATGTCCGTCATGATTATGCTGTTTAGCACTATGGGAAGAAAACCACTCACATAATGAGGAGACATCTAATTTGATTATAAAGAGACTAACAATAGGCTAAATTTAATATATTGGCCCCAAAGAAGCAGTTTAAGCTAATATAACTACATAATCGAATACGTTCGCTTCTGGAATAAAGACGAGGTTTTGAAACACTCTTTTTCAGACACCTCGAGGATTCCTAGTCTTACATGTTGGTAATAGAACCAAGGCTCTACAGACAGACCAAACAAAATAAGATATTATTGCAATATCACACTATTAAATTGTCTCTAATTTCCTCTGATATTTCATAAACAAAACACTATATATATATATATATATATATATATATACATATATATTTTTTCTTTTCTCAATAATTTTGTAGTTTTTAAACTTAATAGTGATTAAATTTGGATTTTAAAATTGCCAGTTTTTTATTTTAATATTAAATTTTATCATATAAATTTATAATTATTAGTTAGTAAAAATTATTTTTAATATTACACGTATTTAAAGATCTAAATAGCTATAATAGCAGGATTTTGTTGTCAAGCTTTTGAATCTTTCTGTACTTCGTTTTTGATTGGTTATTCTAGCTTTTGTAACAATGCTCCCCCTAGTGTAGGATCGTTAATTAATCTGAAACTTTTAAAACCATTTATTTTCTTTTCAACACCATCACTTGATAAGACACAGAGTGTGTTGAAACAAAATGGCTATTTTTGTAGTGATTTTATAACATACTTATGTTATAAATTTTTTTATAAAAATAATTATATATATATATATATATATATATATTACGCCTATCACTTAGGGAAAACTTTTGTATATCAGGAAGTTCAATTTCGTGGCCTTGATGCGACTTAGCAACCAATCTGAGCTGGCAATACGGCGCGTCTATGAACAAATACTCTCTCTAGTGAAAACAATCATACATAGATCATAGATCTCCAGGATCACTCTGCCGTCTTAGAAGACAAATTTGACTCCATGACTTCTAGCGTAAAAGTGGTGAGTATTTGATAGAGGTTAAAGAAACAACAAGGCTGTTATTGTTTATCCAAGAACAGGGTTCTTTATAATGTTTTCAAAAATGCAAGGGACACTGAAATAAGTGAAAGGTATCGCACATGCATTGAATTGATACTTTAGAGTAATACTGTTTATCGCTAATATTAATTGGTTGAAGAATTTCCGGAGAGAACATGTAGCTTGTTGACAGGTGAACAAGGGTGAATTGTTTGATATTTTGGGATCAACAGCGCATCAGAATACATGATAACTCACTTTTCCTCCAACGAAGAAATTTCTAAGGAAATGTGTGTGTGTGTGTGTGTGTGTGTGTGTGTGTGTGTGTGTGTGTGTGTGTGTGTGTGTGTGTGTGTGTGTGTGTTTCTGAGTGATGTAACCTTGAAGATTTCGAGAAGAACCCCCTCTTAATTGATGCTGTTCCCAGGTCCACCCTGACTCAAGTTGGTAGTATCTCGTAAGGGACCAGCAAACACACAAACAAAAGCAAAACACGATCAAAGTATAAAAAATACATTTTTATGGCGAAGATGCGAGCAATAAAACAAACAAAACATTAATAAAAACATTACCAACAATAGACATTTATAACAAAATTAACAAAATATATTTTAAAGCAAAATGACCAACAATACAATTTATAGTAGAATTACCAACAATACATTTTATATCAAAATAACCAACAATACATTTTATCTATAGTTGAAGCCATAAAATTCTGTTCAAAATATTTAGATTTCAGCATTAAAGAACCATAGATGTTGATATGCTGCTAAACAAAATCAAACAATCAAATATATATATATATATATATATATATATATATATATATATATATATATATATATAAACAACGCGCATGCGCGAAATTTAAAATGTCGCCATTTTAAATTATATATATATATATAGGGTGTGATGGTAAATTGTCGCCATTTTAAATTTCGCGCATGCGCGTTGTTTGTTTAGGATTTTGTCGACTACACAGTATGGTAGGGTCAGTTGGATACCGTCTGGGATAAAAAAGAGCACCTGGCGCAATTCACTCCGCCAGAAATTTGGAAACAGTATGGTGTACTGCTTGGCATTCACACCCGAGTGTTTGTGTGTCAATCTGAGGAGAGTGCAGAGGATTCGGAAACAGTTGAATGATATATCCAGTCACCATCATGGCGTTTGGAGTGATCACTAGTGAGTGCGATGTTATGGCTCCATTCATCTTCCCACAGGGCCTCATAGTCAACACGGTGGCTTACATTGAGCCTTGAGCGGGGTAGTGTTGCCCTGAATCAAGGGGGTAGATGTTGG